>JAMZAV010003210.1:0-142068 GCA_024449915.1 Sweltsa coloradensis | reverse complement strand
CACCCCCATACTCTCAAAACCTAGTCACTGAACTGAAGAAAGATAGTTGAATTGGTCATGGGTAGAATTCCAAAACGGAAACTTAAATAATAAAGAAAACAAAGTAGTTCTGTTTCTCACCATTCTTATCAATGATGACGTCTTGTTTCTTGTTACAAGCACAAAACACAAGATGTGAATCAAACAGTTCTGAAATCCAGGTTTTCGAATGTAAAAGATGACCGAACTTTTCACCTAGAATGCGGCGAATGATAAAGAGTTAGTTAATGTTGTTTTAGGGCACTCAACAGTAGAGTTATCAGTGCCCATTTCAAGTGTAATGGAGTTCTGCAAATTTTCTTTTCCATAATTGTGGATTACCACCATGTTTTCTTCCCTCCAAGGGGTGGTGCGTAAGGAAAGACGTGGGGGGTTAATGGGAAGGAGTGAGGATGTTGGATAGGATGGGTTAAACTGGGTGGGAACGGAGGAGTGCTCGTTGCAGAGAGGGCCGGCAAGTATGGAGAAGAAAAAAGTGAAAGAAGAAAATTGATATGAGTAAGGCTGTGTGAATGAAGAAAGGTGTGATAAAAAGTTGCGCGAGAGCTCTCTTTGCAACACGCACCCCAACCGGCCAGAGCTCGCCCTTAGTTTTGGGGAATACACTACTCCCCTACTCACAGGCCAAACCACGTGAAGGTAGCGAGTTGGACTTTGAAGGCCCGCAAATGATAACAGCTCCTCTCTATAAGGTAGATAGTGGCCAGGGTCGGCCTTGTTATCACTGCTTGTCTGTGATCTGTAAAGAAGTGTGTTTGTGTAGGTCGTTGGTCTTGTTGTTAGCGTATCTGCTTCCAATGCAGAAGGTCCAGGGTTCGATTCCCGCCAAAGTCAGAAGTTTTTTAACTTCTGATTCGGACTCGAGTCCATCAGTTCTTGTCTTAGGAGTTTGTAAACGGTGACTTTGGAGCCGTCCTGGCAACGAAGCACATAATAAATTCAGAGTAGTTCTGAATTATTATTAAATTATTATATTTTAACAAATAATTTTGTAATGTAACTTGAAAAAGTAATGAGATCACATACATAACAAAAACTTGTAGAAATACAGCCAAACCTTACACACTCAAAAGAAAACAAAAAAAAGGGCCAAGCTCATCTACCCTTCTACATTTGTGCATTATTAATTCATCAACGTACAGTGTCCTATAACCGCATCCTGGAAAGGCTTGGCAAAATAAAATTTGCATGTTATTACGTTTAAATAATTATAAAAAAGAACTTGGATGAACTATTACGTTTAAATTAATAATCGCAAATTCTATTTTGCCAAGTTTTTCGAGGATGCTGTTATGGGACACTGTACGTTTATGAATTAAGAATGCGCAAGTGTGGAAGGGTAGATGAGCTTGGCCCTAGATTTAGATCTCATTTCTTTTGAGTGTGTAAGGTTTGGCTGTATTTCTACCAGTTTTTGTTATGTATGTTATTATATTAGAAAACCTGAAGATCAAAAATAAAAAAAATACTCCCCACAACCCTACCCGCCTGTGGCTGGTTCTGTCCAGCATGGGACTGTCCTTCCCATACCATCTATAGGCAGGATTGGTGAATTATGATCTAACGGTTGACGCGCCCTAAATCAAAATTTACTTTAAACCTACCCTTGGCTGGTTCTCCCGTCTGTGCCCGGGGTAGAATGTGGCCCAGAGCATGGCTCTGCTAATCGTGAATTGCGAGGAACGAGACAATGTCCACCTCGCTTACGGCAGCTAGTAATTAGTGGAGTATACTCCCTGAAAATAGAGTCGAGGTCTGGCAGTCGTTGTCAGGGACCTTGTTTCCTTCCAAGACGCCCTCCCCGACGACAATGACACCATGAACGATGACAAAGACGATGACCACCGCGACGTGAGAACTCCATCCCTTCCTCCCCTACCTGTGGCTGGTTCTGCCCAGCATGGGCCTCTTCTCCCCATATCCCCTAGGCTAGGTTTTCTTATTATAACCAAACGGTTGACGCGCCCCTTTTCCAATGAACTATAATCACTTAAACATAACAAATTTAAATAATTCTAATTGATTTATATCCTCTCATAATTCTTGCCTGTGGCTTGATCTGCCCAGCACGGGCCTGTTCTCCCCTCATCCCCAAGCTACAGCCCCCGTCTGGGCCCGGAGTAGAATTGGCCCAGAGCATGGCTCTGCTTATTGTAAAAGGCGATTCAAGAGAAAAAGTCCACCTCGCAACCATCAGCTAGCTGAAGGGTAGTATTTTACTCCCCGAAACTAGAGGCGAGCTCTGGTAATCGTCGTCGGGGACCTTGCCCCCTTCCCTTGACGACCCCTAGACGACGACGATGACAATGGCACAACGAACGTTGGCAAAGACAATGACGACCGCGACGTGAGAAACCCCCTCCTTCCCTTACCCGTGGCTGGTTCTGTCCAGCATGTGTCCTCTGCTCCCCCACCCCCCTTAGGCTAGAGTGGTGCATTATGACCTAACGGTTGATGCGTCCTTAATCCAAATAAACCAAAAAACCCAAGCTACAGTGTCGCATTATGACCTTACGGTTGACACGCCTTTAAACTTAATGAATACAAATTTCCAAATTTCACTCAATACAAAACTTTTTATTTTTCAAACATCAATCTCAATGTATTCACTGACCACATCAAAGGCTTCATTAGGGAGCCGTCCCACAGTGCCGCTTCCCGTCAGGCCATCAACTTTTTTCCCCCCCAATGCCATCATTACTACCTGTCGATTAATACCATGTTACATTTGTTGGTCAAGGGGAATTGATTTATCCCCTCAGGCCAACTTCCTGCATTTCATTACTGAAAATACAAAGAAGGTTTGTTGGCCTTGCAGTAATTGATTCATTCACCTTAGGCCAACACCCTGTATTTTATTATTGAATATGCAAACAAGGTCGTTGGCCTAAGGGGAATTTGCTTATTCCCCAAAGGCCAACAGCCTTAGTCCCCCAACAAGGCTCCGCTCCTTACATTAATTGATTCATATACGCTGTTGGCCATAGAGGAATAAATCAATTACCGCAAGGCCAACAAACCTTCTTTGTATTTTCAATAATGAAATGAGGAGTGTTGATCTAAGGGGAATATATCAATTCCCCTTAGACCCACAACGCAGAAATGATGGCAAAGGGAAGAAAAAGGTTGGTGGCCTTACGGGAAGCGGCACTGTGAGAAGACACACTTCATCAGTTTGACCTACCCGGTTGAAGCGCCCTAGTTTCTCACGTTGTCGTCTTTCAGTGGTGTCCCCTGAAACTGGGTCCAGTACATCATGGTCAATACGACAAGTTTCCACGCTCCATTTGATCCAAGACAAAAAAAACCCAAACAAAATACAAACTTTAAGGTCTGCTCTAAGAACCTCACTGTACTATACTGAGCTTCTTTACTATTGCATACACTTTATACTTGGATATGTCATAAATAGGTACATAATTGGTAACGCTCCTAAGTGGTGAAATAAAATAAAAAATGTAACCAAAAAAGTAAATTTAAAAAAATAATATCGAACACATTTCCCGTCTGGGCCCAGGGTAGAATTGGCCCAGAGCATGGCTCTGCTAATCGTAAAAGGCGATTCAAGAGAAAAAGTCCACCTCGCAAACATCAGCTAGTAAGAGGGGTTACTTCCCGAAAATAGAGGCGAGCTCTGGCAATCGTCGTCGGGGACCTTGCTCCCTTCCCTTGACGACCCCTCAAGACGATGACGACAATGACACAATGACACAACGAACGATGACTAAGACTATGACGACCGCGACGTGAGCACCCCCTTTTCTCCCCATACCCGTGGCTGGTTCTGACCAGCATGGCCCCTCCCCCCCCAGGTTAGAGTGGTGCATTATGACCTAACGGTTGATGCGTCAATCCAAATAAACAAAACAAACAAATAAACAAACGGATGTTTGTTTAAAATTTCAGCTCAATTTGTTAGGCCGTTCGGCTGATTTTCGATGTACACACTCGCACTTGCACACAAGTAGATGTGGAATGTAGGACTGGGCCGTGGTGGACAGATCCAGCCACAGGCGGGCAGGGAGAGTGAGGTTCATAATAACACAAAAGGTGTGGTTTACATTCTGCGTCGCAAGATCCACGGCATGAAAAACAGTAACAAGTAGATGGGGATGAGGGACCTGGGCAGTGGTGGACAGACCCAGCCCACAGGGGGCAAGGAGAGTAGGTTCTATAACCAAAATCGGTTTACAGTTTGCGCTGCCATGATGCACGCGCTATGAAACAAACGTAGAGGGGTGAGGGACGGGGCCGTGGGGACAGATCAAGCCACAGGCGGGCAGGGAGAGTGAGGTTCATAAAAACCACAAAAAGGTGCGGTTTCGTTTGCGTCTGAATGATGCCGCGCTATGAAAAACAGTAACAAGAGATGGGGGATGAGGGCGGGCCGTGGGGGACGACCACCACAGGCGGGCGGGGAGAGTGGGGTTTCATAATAAACTAAAGGTGCGATTTACAAAATTCTGCGTCGCAATGATGCACGCCTATGAAACATTTACAATAGAGGGTGGGGGAGGGACGGGGCCGTGTGGCAGTTCCAGCCAAAAAGGCGGGCGGGGAGAGTGAGGTTAAAAAACACTAAAGGTGGGGTTTTACTTCTGTGTCTGCAATGATGCACGCGCTATGAAAAACAGTAAAAGAAGATGTGGGATGAGGGAGGGGGCCGTGGTGGACAGTCCGCCACAGGGGGGCAGGGAGGTATTTTCATAAAAACCCAAAAAGGGTTTGTGGTTTACAGTTCGCGCGCAATGATGCACCGCTTGATAACAGTAACAAGTAAGGGGGGATGGGGGACGGGGGCCGTGGTGGACAGACCCAGCCACGGGCAGTCGGGGAGAGTGGGGTTTCATAAAAACAAAAGGTGGGGTTTTTACATTCTGCGTCTGCATGAGCACGCGCATGATAACAGTAAAATAGATGTGGGTGGGGACCGGGGGAGTGGGGGGACAGTCCCCCACAGGGGGGCGGGGAGAGTGAGGTTCATAATAACACTAAAGGGTGCTTTTAAAGTTTGCGTCTGCAATGATGCACGCGCTAGAAAACGTAACAGTAGAGTGGGAAAAAAAGACGGGGGCCGTGGTGGACAGATCCAGCCACAGGGGGCAGGGAGTGGGTTCTAATAAACTAAAGGTGCGGTTTAAGTTCTGTGTCTGAATGATGCACGCGCTATGATAACAGTAACAAGAAGTGGGGGTGAGGGCGGGGCCGGGTGGACAGATCCGCCAAGGCGGGCGGGGAGAGTGGGGTTCATAATAACACTAAAGGTGTGGTTTACATTCTGCGCTGCAATGGCACCGCTTGAAAAACGTAAAAAGGAGAGTGGGATGAGGACTGGGCCGGGGTGGACAGACCCAGCCACAGGCGTCAGGGAGGTGAGGTTTCTAATACACAAAAGGGTGGGTTTTTACAGTTCTGCGTCTGCAATGATGCACGCGCTATGAAAAACAGTAACAAGTAGATGGGGGATGGGGGGACTGGGCCGTGGGGGACAGATCCAGCCCAGGGGGAAGGAGAGTGGGTTCAAAATAACACAAAAGGGTGCGGTTTACAGTTCTGCGTTGCAAGATGACGCGCTATGATAACAGTAAAAGTAATGTGGGATGGGGGATGGGCCCGTGGTGGACATTTCCCAGCCCAGGGGGGGGCAGGGGAGGTGAGGTTCATAATAACAAAAAGGGTGGGGTTTTACAGTTTGCGTCTGCAATGATGCACGCGCATGAAAACAGTACAAGTAGAGGGGATGAGGGAGGGCCTGGGGACAGATCACCCAGGCGGGCAGGGGAGTGGGGTTCTAATAAAACTAAAGGTGCGGTTTACATTTCTGGTTGCAATGATGCACGCGCTAGAAAATAAAAAGTACATGTGGGATGAGGGACTGGGCCGTGGGGGACGTCCCCACAGGGGGGCAGGAGAGTGAGGTTTCTAAAAACACTAAAGGTGCGGTTTACAGTTCTGCGTCGCAATGATGCCGCGTATATAACATAACAAGTACAGTGGAGGGGACGGGCCCCGTGGTGGACAGATCCACCCAAAGGGGGGGGGCAGGGAAAAAGGGATGGGTTCATAATAACACTAAAGGTGGGGTTTACATTTCTGCGTCTGCAATGATGCACCGCTATGATAACATAAAAAGTAGATGTGGGATGGGGACGGGGCCTTTGTGGACAGATCCGCCACAGGGGGGCGGGGAAAGTGAGGTCATAAAACACTAAAGGGGGGTTTTAAGTTCTGCGTCGCAGTGAGCACGCGCTATATAACAGAACAAGTAATGTGGAGAGGGACTGGGCCGTGGTGGACAGATCCACCACGGGCGGGAGGGAGAGGGGGTTTCATAATACACTAAAGGGGGGTTTTTACAGTTCTGCGTCTGCAATGATGCAGCGCTATGATAACAGTAAAAAGTACAGTGGGATGAAGGACTGGGCCGGGGTGGACAGATCCAGCCACGGCGGGGGAGAGTGAGGTTATAAAAACACAAAAGGTGGGGTTTCAGTTCTGCGTCTGAATGTGCACGCGTTTAAAAACCCAGTAAAAAGAATGTGGGATGGGGGGAGGGCCCGTGGTGGACAATCAGCCACAGGCGGGCAGGGAGAGTGGGGTTCATAATACCACTAAAGGTGCGGTTTACAGTTCTGCGTCTGCAAGGGATCACGCGCTATGATAACAGTAAAAAGTAGGGGGTATAGGGATGGGCCGTGGGGACAGATCCAGCCACGGCGGGCAGGGAGAGTGGGGTTTTAAAATAACACAAAGGGCATTTCAGTTTTGCGTCGCAATGATGCCGCGCTAATAACAGTAACAAGTAGATGTGGTATGGGGGGACTGGGCCGGGGTGGAAGATCCACCCAAGGGGGCAGGGAGGGGGGTGAGGTTCATAATTACATAAAGGTGGGGTTTTCGTTCTGCTTTGCATGATGCCCGGCTATGAAACAGTAACAATAGATGGGGATGGGGGACGGGGGCCGTGGTGGAAGACCCAGCCACGGCGGGCGGGAGAGTGAGGTTCATAAAACACAAAGGTTGGGTTTTACAGCTCTGTGTTGCAAAAACGTTAAAAATCGCTATACACGCAGGCCTTTTTCAGTGTCCAACAGTTAGACGCTGGGGCTGCGAACTCCCAGGTCATCACATTAAAAACACTTTTGAGAGGTCTCGTTTAAAAAATTTTGCGTCATGACGCAGATTTTTTGATGATGTTGCAGAAGTAGAACTGTAAACTGCATCTTTAATTGTTTGTAAAGATTTTAAAACTTTTTGTAGAATCAGTTTTTTAGTGAATTTCTGTTTTTTTTTTTGTAATACATATTATAGTAAATTGAACCCTTTCTTAAAATTAAAACCCCTGACCATAACTTTAAGGGGGAATTTCCCCGTTAAAAAAAAAAAAAAAATAGGCTAACTAGAAAATGAATGGGGAAGTGTCCCCAGAAAATCCGTTTTTAAAACTGAGTGGGAAGACTCAAAATATTATTTTTATTTTTTTTTAATTTAACAATTATGGGGCCCCCCCACAATGACCCGATTTTATTTTTAATTTGGTAATATTCGAGCTAAATCCCCAAAAAAAATCTACATTAGAAAAAAAAAGGGGACAAATTAATCAAAACCAACAAAATAAAATAAATTAATTCGTTTTTAGAGTACCGCTCACTCAGTCACATACACTCAGACTTTCAGGGGGGGGGGGGGGGGCATTTTGTTTTAAAAAAGACTAAATCAAGAATTTATTGTGTCTCATAGCTCAGTTTGGGCCAAAACTCTGCCCCGAAAGCAGAGGTCCCGGGTTCAATCCCAAGTAAGACAATTATAATATCTTTCTAAATACAATATATTCACAGTGACCAAATACAGGCTGCAATATAAACGTTTCTAAAAATCTACAGTAATGTACTAACAGCTATGACGAATTTTGGTTTTTGGGCTTTGGTTTTGTCTAAATACACACATTTTGGTAGTTTTTACCTGTAAGTAGTATTTTGTTGTATTCATATACATAATTTAGACCCGCCGCTGTATGCTAGGGGCATATTAAGTGCTATTTAGTTAAAAAAGATACAATAAACTTAAAATGTTATAATACATAACACAGATGTAATTTATTATTCTAACCAGTATTAAACGAGGGATAAACTATGGATAAACTATGCCAGACCAGCCAAACAGTTTGGGCTTAACGCTCAGCTTCATACTGGTTGCTTAGTATGGTGCTAGAGTGAAGGAGGTGTAGCCTATATACGATTATAATAGGAGATTTAAAAATTTAAATATTAATAAAATATGAATGAATAAACCATCAATGATGCCTGATAATCTGGACTATATTAGAATATTTATAATAAAGTAGCATCAATCAGATGCTGAATGGCTGATTAAAATATACTTAAGAATTATATAATAACTGCTCTTTGTCCGTTTCAATTGAAATAAGTTATCGAAAAGCCAAAAAACTGGTTTAAGTTGGATTCTGAGCAACTTCGGACAGGTATTTAGCTATTTCGGAATGTTTTTCTGTTTGAGCAATATCAAGCGGTGTGTTTTTCATCGATGTTTTAGCATGAGGATTGGCTCCTCTTTTGGGTGGAGTTTTACAGCTTCTAGTTTATTAACAATAACAGCTAATGCAGTGGAGTAGTTTTCTTTGTTCCCCCTTCTATGTCTGCCCCCCGGTCTAACAGAGCTGATCACGTGTGGGTCATCTGACCCCCAGCTGCGCGTGGAGGGGGTGTAGCCGTATTATCAGCCCCCTGTGGGGCCGCATCTCGCAGCACTCTGGCTGCATCACATTTAGCTAGCCTTGCTGCATCCCAGAGCGCCGTACGACCTTCCTTGGTCACAGCTTCATGTCTGCCCCCCGGTCTAACAGTACCGTATACGTGTGGGTCACCTACAACGCACGTGGAGGGGCGTGAGTATCTTCTTCAGCCCCATGGGGGCCTGCATTGAAACCTTGGCTGCATCACACTTAGCATCCCTGCTGCAGCCCAGAGTGCCGTACAACCTTCCTTGGTCACAGCTTCATGTCTGCCCCACGGTTAACAGTAGCTGTATCACGTGTGGGTCACCTGAAAGCTGCAGCGTGGAGGGCGTGTAGCCCACAAGCCCCCATGGTGGCGCCTGCTCTAGCAGCAGTCTGGCGCATCACATTTGCAAACCCCGCTGCCACCCAGATGCCGTACGACCTTCCCTTTGGGTTTCAGTTTTATGTCTGCCCCACGGTCTAACAGTAGCGTAGCACGTGGGGTCACCTGACTCAGCGCAGCGTGGAGGGGGGTGTAGCCCCTTTTTCAGCCCTCATGGTGGCGCCGCATTAGCCACTCTGACTGCTCCACTTAGCATCCCTTGCTGCACCCAGAGGCCGACCCTTCCTTGGTTTTCCCGCTTTATGTCGCCCACGTTAACAGTCTGTTCAATGTGGGCACCTACAGAGCTGCAGCGTGGAGGGGGGGTGTATCATCTTCATCAGCCCTCTGGTGGCGCCTGATTAGCAGCATTTGGGGTGCATCACATTTAGCAAAACCCTGCTGCCACCCAGAGTGCCGTACGACCTTCCTTGGTTCGCTTCTAGTCTGCCCCAAAGGGCTAACAGTAGCTGATCACTGTGTGTGACCTGACTGAGCTGAGGTGGGGGGTGGGCCCGTATCAGAAGCCCTCATGGTGGGCCTGCATTAGCAGCACCCTGGGTGCACACTTTAGCTTCCCTTGCTGCCCGCCGAGTTTCCGTACGACCCTTTCCTGGGACAGCTTCTATGTCTGCCCCCCGGCTAACAGTAGCTGTATACGTGTGGGTACCCCGACTATGCAGCGGGAGGGGCGTGTAGCCCCATTATCAGCCCTCGGTGGCGCCTGCCTAGCAGCACTCTGGCTTCATTTAATTTAGCTTGCCTTGCTGCCCACCCGAGTGCCGTACAAATTCCTTGGTTCACTTTTATGTCTGCCCCCCGATCAACAGTAGCTTTATCAGGTGTGTGACCGATGAGCTGCAGCGGGGGGGGGTGTAGCCGTATCAGAAACCCTCATGGTGGCGCCCGCATCTAGCAGCACCCCGGCTGCAACATTTTGCTTTCCTTGCTGCCCACAGAGTGCCCCTACGACCTTCCTTGGTACAGCTTCTTTGTCTGCCCCACGGTCAACAGTAGCTGTATCACGTGTGGGTCACCTGACCGCGCAGCGGGGGGGGGGGGTTAGCCCGATTATCAGCCCTATGGGGGCGCCCCGCATCTAGCAGCACTCTGGTTTATTACATTTGCTTTTCCTTGCTGCCCACCAGAGTGCCGTACAACCTTCCTTGGTTAAGCTTCTATGTCTGCCCCACGATCAACAGTACTGATCCGTGTGTGGACCGATGAGCTGCAGCGGGAGGGGCGGTAGCCCGTATCAGAAGCCTCGGTGGCGCCCCGCATCTAGCGCACCCTGGGTGCATCACATTTAGCTTGCCCTTTTGCCCACCAGAGTGCCCTAGACCTTCCTTGGCCAGCTTTTTTTCTGCCCCCCGGTTAAAGTAGCTGACAGTGGGGTCACCTGACTCAGCTGCAGCGTGGAGGGGCGTGTAGCCCCTTTACAGCCCTTATGGGGGCGCCTGCATCTAGCAGCACTCGGCTTATTCATTACTTCCTTTCTGCCCACCCGAGGCCGTACAACCTTCCTTGGTTACAGCTTTTATGTCTGCCCCCCGATCTAACGTAGCTGTTCACGTGTGGGACCTGACTGAGCTGCAGCGTGGAGGGGCGTGTTTGCCCCTATCAAAGCCCCCATGGGGCGCCGCATCAGCAGCACCCTGGGTTTCACACATTTGCTGCCTACTGCCCACCCGAGTGCCGTACACCTTCCTTGGTCACAGTTCTATGTCTTTCCCCCGGTTAACAGTAGCTGATACGTGTGGGTCACCTGACGGCTGCAGGTGGAGGGGCGTGGAGCCGTATTATCAGCCCCCCTGGGGGCGCCTGCATTAGCAGCACTCTGGCTGCATCACATTTAGTTGCCTTGGCCCACCAGGGCCCCTCGCCTTCCTTTGGGCACAGTTTTATGCTGCCCCACGGTCAACAGTAGCTGTACACGGTGGGCACCTGATCAGCGCAGGTGGAGGGGCTTGTTGCCCTATCATCACCCCCATGGAGGGGCCTGCATCAGCAGCACTCTGGCTGCACACTTTTGCACCTTTCTGCTGCCCGAGTGCCGTACGACCTTCCTTTGTTTCGCTTCTATTTCTGCCCACGGTCTAACAGAGCTGATCACGTGTGGGTCACCCGACCGAGCTGCAGCGTGGGGGGGTGTAGCCCGTATTATCAGCCCCCATGGTGGGGCCCCCGCATCTAGCAGACTCTGGCTGCATCACATTTTGCTTGCCCCTTTCTGCTTCCCAGATGCCGTACGACCTTTGGGGACAGCTTCTATGTCTGCCCCCCGGGAAAAAAAAAAAGCTGTATCACTGTGGGTCATTGCCGAGCGCAGCGGGAGGGGGTTAGCCCGTATTATCACCCCCATGGTGGCGCCGCTCTAGAGCACTCTGGCTGCATCCCATTTAGCATCCCCTTGTGCTCCCCAAATGCCGTAGACCTTTCCCTTTGGGCACAGCTTCTATGCGCCCCAGGTCTAACAGTAGTGTATCCCGTGTAGGTAACCCCAACTCAGTGCAGCGTGGAGAGGCGGTAGCCCCATTGTCACCCCCCCCTGGTGGCGCCTGATTAACAGCACTCTGGCTGCATCACATTTAGCTAGCCTTGCTGCCAGCCAGAGTGCCTACGACCTTCCTTGGTCACAGCTTTTTGTCTGCCCCCGGCTAAAAGTGCTGTATCCCGTTGGGTCTTGACGAGCTGAGCGTGGAGGGGCGTGTAGCCCCTACAGAAGCCCCCATGGGGGCGCCTGCATCTAGCAGCACTCTGGGTTTCATTACTTTAGCTAGCCTTGCTGCATCCAGAGTTTCCTATGACCCCTTTCCTTTGGTCACAGTTCATGTCTGCCCCACGGTTAACAGTAGCGTATCACGTGGGGGGCACCCGACGAGCTGCAGGTGGAGGGGCGTTAGTCCTTTCTTCAGCCCTCATGGTGGCACCTGCATCTAGAGCACTTGCTCTAATTTTGTGCCTTGCTCCTCCCCGAGTGCCCTACGACCTTCCGGTTCACGCTTCTATTTTGCCCCACGGTTTTTAACAGTACTGTATCACGTGGGGGTCACCTGACAGAGCGCGCGTGGAGGGGGGTAGCATCTTCTTTGCCCTCAGGGGGCCATGAAACTACAGCATTGGCTGCATCACATTTAGCAGCCTTCGCATCCCCGAGTGCCTACGACCCTTTCCCGGGTTTACGTTCTATGTCTGCCCCACAGTCCAACAGTAGCGATCAGTGTGTGTTTCCTATCTGAATTCAGCGTGGGGGGGCGCGTAGTGTTTGCGCTGCCCTCATTGTGCACCCACGATTGAGAAAAACATTAGGAAAAAACTAAAGTGCCACATTCAAGCAATCCAGAAGCGGTGTTTCTAAATTTAAGCCAATTTATTGATGTTTTTCTTTTTTATTAGCAAAGTATTTGAACACAGAAAAATCCGCAATCTTGGCGCTTTGTGTATGGAAATCTTGAGCCCTTTTTTTTCTATTAAAACTCTTTGTACTGACAACGCCCCTTGTTGTGTTTAAAGCACATTTTCAAGGCTGTGTATTGTTTATGTTTGCTGCTCAAAATTTGCTCCACGCTTAACAAACTTTAACCACCTCTAGATTCCGTGGATTTTCTGCCAAATGGGAAGTTACCAAAAATTATTCAAGCGAACATTTTTGCACCCGTATCCAACAAAACGCAACAGGGAAATACCTTGGACGCCGCCAAGTGGGGGCGGGTTTTCCGGCTTATAAAGGTTTTACTTCTTGCCCTCCCTGTTGATTTCATGTTTCTTTATGATAGTTAGGGTTTTAAAAAATGTAACCCCTGTAAACTTTCCCTCATCGAAGCCAAGGCAAGGGTGATTTTCCCTTTAGTACCATGTCTCGTGCGACCCATGACCTAGAGATTTTCAACCAGGGCGAAACACCGAGTGTCCTGCAATCTCAAGGTGACTCAAATTTGAGGGTTAATGCTGTTTAGTCAACATTTTGTTCAAAAAAAAACTTAACCACTGAAATTTTCCTTTTTTTACTGCGAAATGAAAGGGCGGTTTTCCGTCAGAGTTTGCTACATCATTAAACTCCCTTTTGGTTTAGATTTCATGATGTTAACATGGCCAACCCGCTGCAGCGTGATGCTGAGGTCTGCTTGATCAAATCCCTGGGTAGGTAACATCTGCTCCCCGTTCCCCTACCCGATGTCAAAACTTTTAACCTCCCTCTGTGCAGATATTTGCAAGGCAGAAACTTCCGTCTTTTTGCGAGATACTTGATAAGCTCATCATAAAACACACGACTTTTGTATCTGGGATTTTCATGTCACTCTCGTTTCCTCCAACCTGAAGGATTACACCTGCCACAGTCCACGCATCCATCTTATCAGCAAGTTGTAATGGTCTGCATTGAAGGACATCATCAAGGACATTAGTAGAAGCACCTAGATCCAAGAGTTTCCGTGCAATGGTCATAAAGTCCTTGTGTTGTTCAGAGCCGCTGTATGACACAGCGATGTGGAGGGCAGTTCTCCCTCCATCGTCTTGCTCGTCGACAGAAACTCCAAAGCGCAGCAGTGTTTCAACCACTTTTAGATCTCGGTTTAGAATAGCCGTGTGCAGTGGGAACTTTCTAGCAAGGATTTTGTCAAAAATCTCACGGACAACCTTAAAAGACGGTTGCAATATGTATGATGCAACATCTACTTCCCGTCCCTTTACCAGGTATTTTAAGACTTTAAACTCTCCCTTTTGTGCTGAAAATTTAATAAGGTCGCGACAACTTCCGTCTTTTCTGCTGAGATACCTGATAAACTCATCATAAACTTCACGACTTGTTGAATCTCGACATTGTATCATGTCACTCTCGTCTCCTCCAGCCTGAAGGATTACACCTGCCACAGTCCACGCATCCATCTTATCAGCATATCGCAGCGGTCTGCATTGAAGGACATCATCAAGGACATCAGTTGAAGCCCCGTGTTCCAAGAGTTTCTGTGCAATGGTAACAAAGTCCTTGTGTTGTTCAGAGCCGCAGTATGACACAGCGATGTGGAGGGCAGTTCTCCCTCCATCGTCTTGCTCGTCGACAGAAACTCCAGAGCGCAGCAGTGTTTCAACCACTTTTAGATCTCGGTTTAGAATGGCCGTGTGCAGTGGGAAACTTCTAGCGAGAGTTCTGTCAAAGAACTCACGAACAACCTTGAAAGACGGATGCAATATGTTTGATTTTACCAAATGTGGATAGTTTCTCTGATTCTCAGTCAACCACAAGGCTAACAAGTACTCAGCCAATGTCCGGTGAATGAAATGACCTTTTCCGTTTGAAACTCTATCAATAAGTCCAGTTTTTTCCGTACCTACTTCTACTTCTCGTAAGAATTCTGCACAGTTTTCCACGTGGATAGAAGCTAACTCTTCGGGCGAAAAAAAGAGCTTAAGCGCTGCCTTTTTATGATTCTCCAAGAACCTTTCCCTTTGAAGCTCATTATCAGTTATGTTTGCCACTCGTTCGATATCTATCCCCTTCTTTTCGATAAGGTAGTGATCGAATTTTTTATTTACAAAACATTCATATAAATACAGTATGTCAAGTCTCTTGGGTAAACGTAATTCAAGAGTGGTGCAATATTTTATCATATGTTCTTCATAAGATTCTGACAACATAAGAGTCATTTGTGGTATCCCAATGATTTGGTTAGCTTCATGAAAGGACTTTACCATTAGTTGTATTAACTCTTTGGCAAATGTTTTGACCTTTTTTTGTTTGGAGGATCGACTTTTGATATCCAGACTTTTGTTAAAAAATTCTCTTGGTCTTCTTTTGTAAAACAAGAGAGATTTTGATATCTTTGAACGCCCAGGGTTGTCTCAAGTGTTTTTGCCATAACAGCTCGTGATGTTAACCAGAGCTGTTTGACGTCAGTCCTGAGTAACGCTTTCAAGAGTGGAACGAGTTTGTCCTCATAAGTAGGGCAAACTTCGTCTGCCCCATCTAACGCCAAAATAATTTTCCTATTCATGAGACAATGTCTAATCAAGTCCTTTTCGAAGGCTGTGTTTCTTACTGTACAGAATGTTTCCAGGAAATCAAGAGCTGCTGTCGATCCGTTAACATTTAAGTTCTTAAGGTAGTTTGTGCAGTCGGCGAGATCTATTCTTGCAACCCACAAAGAAGGATCATCTTTCTTAGCGGTCTCCGCGAGATGGGTCAAGAGAGTAGACTTGCCCATGCCGGGCACCGCCACCACCAGTACCACCCTCTCGTCTACATCGTTCACGGAGTCAATGCTTGTGGAGTTTCCGTCGCTGGACACCAGAGTTCGAGGCATGAAGTTGTCAATTGTTTCAGCAAGTGTTTTTCCAACATTAACTGTAGGTTGCATTAGTTCAGAAATCGAAGCACCTCTCAACTGATCTGTGAAGCTTTTATCATCTCCAATTATAGAACGTAATTTCACGGCAGAATCTTGGAAGTTAAACTCATTGTTAAGCAAAAATCTTTGTGTCTCCTCGGTCAGATCACTCCAATGACTCTGGTCGTCGTACGTAAAAAAAGACTCCAGTTTTGCACTTCAATATTCGAGGTAATTTGTTATTGTGTGTTGACACAAGAATTAACACAAGACTGTCACTTCCTGCCAATGTAGTGATCAATGTCTCCACTATGTCTGTCAGCTCTGGAGGGTTCGCCTCGCACTCGACAATAAGAGCCGAGCACCATCGGCTCTTCCAAGCAGAGACGACCTCATCGCTCCTGTCAACCAACGTCTGCAAACTAACCACGATGCAAGTTTTGTCTTCTGAATCCAAACTATTAACCACCGAGTAAACCTTGCTTGCCGTCAAACAGGTGTGCATAGCATGTGTAACTACATGAATTACACCTTTCTTTACAGCACTGATTTTATTTTTCAGTTGTTGAATTGAAGCATCTTCAAAATCTGTTTTATAGCCTATCAACTCTGTAATCTTATTTTCGGAAATTTTCTTTAGTTGCTTCTTAATGAGTTCCAGCCAGAACTTGGTTCTGGAGGTGAGGTAATAGTTCCCTCCCCTCCACCAGTCTAACATAGCATCAAACAACTCGATATACATTAAGATAATCTCTGTTTCGGGAATCTGCCATAGTTTTTTAATTTCGTTCTTAATGAGAACCTCTAGGTCCCACTCACTTGCCTGATTAGCATAGATATCAAAGCTTTTAAAGAATTTTTCTTTTAGTTCATCATCACAATCAAATGTTTTTAGCATATCAATACCTAAGCTTTGGTCATCATCTTTAAAGGATATTATTTTACCATTATCAGCCGTGTTGAAACTTATTTCACCGTCAAGTGGGCTAGTGGTTAATTGGGCTAGGTCATTATGTGCTACTGCGTTTGTATACAAAAAGAATTTGAAATTGTCAAATTGCCGCAAGCTTTAAGATCAGAGTTTGTAGATGTCAAATTTAGAATGTCTAGATAAGATTGAAAATACTTGAGCAAACTAAAATCCGTTTTTTTAGGCTGTTTAGGCTGAGACAAGTTTGACATATTCAACTTTTGTCTAAGTTTGTGTTTTAGCTGAAATAGAGCACAAAACAATTGATCATCGAGTAAAAACTGGTAAATGAGAATTATATCGTCAAAAAGACCGGCAGCCTCCATATTTGAAGCTATCTTGAAGTCTTTCATGGAGGCACATAGAATACAGCGAAGAAACAGTAGAGCAACCATTTTAATTTCGAAATGCTCCCCCCTTGCATCGGCGGCTGACTTGGTCTTCTTGTAGTAAGCTCCGCCACCTCCCACCAGGTTTGGGACACTGAAAACGGTCTTGAGTTAGATCACAATTATGTAACCTGCTGAGGCTAGAGTGCATTCCTAATACCATATTATATGTGAGGACTCTCAAAGTGAATAGTGCTTCATACAACAGGAGATAATCCTTCTCTAGATTATTTAAGTTGTTATTGTTTACACTAGGAAAACGCTTAAGTCCCGCCGCGTTGTTGGATGAGCGTAATTGGTGAATTGAGCTGCCATGTGTTTTGCGGATTTTCTGTTGTTCTGTGAAAAAATCAGAACTTTGTTGAATTTTTTTAAAAATTAAATCAAATTAAATAAAAAATTAACTTTTTTTTTTAATTAATCGTAATTTAAAAAAAGGAAAAAAATCGTAATATTGAAATTTTCATAAGAAATAATTATTCGATTACGCACAAATTTTACTCGAATATATTAATTCTTAAAATTAAGGTTCTGTGAAAAAATCATTGCAATCGGATAAAGCATGTAGGAGTTATAAGTCGAAGAAATTTTTTAAAAATCGAAAAAAATCGTAAAATTGCGATTTTCATGAGAAATAATTTTTCGATTGCGCTCAAAAACGTGGCAGTTCTTAGTTCAGAGATTTCGAAGGCCTCCATAAAATTTCATCGCAATCGGAGTATCGGTTTAGCCGGAATCGTGTTAACAGACAGACAAAAATACAGAAAGAAAGAAAGAAAGAAAGAAAAAAAAAACATTCCGGATTTTTTTCTCCAGTGTAGTGAAATGGAATCTTCGCTTCGCTCATCCAATTAGCACTCGACAACCAAGGTCTCATGATGACGTCATTATGTCGCCTAGACGCCCGGCCATTCTGCTTTGAAAGTACTGTAGCACACAAGTTATGTTAAAGGGGCTATTACCACAAATTTTTTTTTTTACCACATAATTTGTAGCATAATGCTACACTTTAATGAGCGTTAAAATTTTTTATCTTGAAACTGTGATTTTACACGAATTTTTCAATTGTTTTGGTCATGAAAATTGTCGTTTTGGGAAATTTCTTAAATTGGCTTTAACTTGCTACTTTTTTGTTGCACATAGATACTAAAGCACCCCTGTCTGGGTTCGGGGTAGAATTGGCCAAGAGCATGGTTCTGCTAGTCGTAAAAGGCGATTCAAGAGAAAAAGTTCACCTCGCAAACATCAGCTAGTTTGAAGGTTGTATTTTACTCCCGAAACTAGAGCGAGCTGTGACATTCGTCGTCGGGGACCTTGCCCTCTTCCAAGACGACCCCTCGACGACAATGATGACAATGACACCACGAACGATGACTAAGACAATGACGACCACCACGTGAGAACCCCCGTTCCTCCCCTTACCCATGGCTGGTTCTGACCAGCATGGTCCTCCTCCCTAGGTTAGAGCGGTGCATTATGACCTAACGTTGACGCGTCCTTTTTCCAAATAAACCAAAACCGAACAGCCAAAGTGCATAAATATGAGACGTTTAGCAATATCCAATCAATCAATCAATTACTAAAAAACGCGGCAGGTCTACGGTTACATAGTTTGCAGGTTACCTGAAAATATTATCAAGATCATTGTGTAAGTTTGACTAATGGAGATTGCTTGATCACCACTCTCATCCAAATAGATACTCATTAGTGAGTCATTACCATTACATAGGTGGCATTCAAATACAGTTGAGTTGAAGTTTCAAAAGTAAACTGGTTGTGTTAAGGGGTTGAACTTAAGAGATGTAAGAACTTTAAAATATAAGTGCCTCACTAGTACAACAACAAAGACTTGAGCAATCAAGCCATGTTTCTGGCAGCATTGACCCGAATTAATTTAGTGTTACAACGATAAGTAATTTCACATAACTATTAATTTAATCATGGTCGTCTACTTTATGTTTGAAAATTCTGTTGAAATGCATTAAATAAATCAGAAAACATCCCGTAAGAAGAGGTAAGATTGCAAGGTGTACTGAATCTCCTAGCGGAATTTTAGCTCGTGTCTGGCGTACTGCAGTATGGTGTTGCTTTAGCCTAGCTGGCGCACTTGGTCGGCCAGCTTAGCTCAGTTCGGTACCTAACATTCCGCGCACTGGCTCCGCTCCGCTCAGTTTATCCCAACTTCCTTCTTCGGCTCATGTTCACTTCAGGCTCGGATACTCGAGAGAACATAAAGTGACAGAGTCCAGGTGGAAGTGGAACCAATTGCACTAACATCAACGTATTAACCTGAGCGAAGTGGACAGTGCGAGGTATGAGGCTTTCTCTCTACCGGCATTCTAATCTGACGGAGCTGAGTTCCAGACATGGACGTCAAAAGAACCACTTAAAATATCATTGCCATCATTCTGATGAGTCTGATTGGTTCGTTCGACGTCCTGCGCTCTTCAACGTCCATGTCGGGAACTAAGCATAGACTTCAAATACTTATGAAGTAAGAGATGATGACTCACCCTGATGGTCCAGCGGTCTCGGCTACGTCACGGCTGGTGGACGGCCGTTTCTTTCCCCTTAAAGTGGGCGGGGCCTCGGCTACAGGGGGCGGTTCTAGACCTCCTCGCTGCAAAACAAGATAAGTTTCCTCTTAGTACTGTTGCCATGTGCACGACCATTAGTTTCTTCAACGGTAAAACCTTCTTAACTCAGTGTTATTAAAGTTGTTAAACTTTATTTGAAATGTGAAATTAGACAGGTAATTTGAGATTCTAATCTTTAATGCCTGCTTTTAGGTGATAACCAAGTCGTTTGGAACTTGTTATGGTATCCCCGTCTGGGCCCTTGGGAGAATAGGCCCAGAGCATGGCGCAGCGTCGTAAAAGGCGATTGAAGAGAAAAAGTCCACCTCGCAAACATCAGCTAGTAAGAGCGGAGTATATTACTCCCCGATACTAGAGGCGAGCTCTGGCAATCGTCGTCGGGGACACCTCCCCCTTTACTTGACGACCTCTCCGACGACGATGACAATGAAACAACGAACGATGACAAAGACGATGACGACTGCGACGTGAGAAACCCCTCTTCCTCCCCTTACCCGTGGCTGGTTCTGACCAGCATGGGCTCCCCTCCCCATATCCCCTAGGCTAGAGTGGTGCATTATGACCTAACGGTTGACGCGTCCTTAATCCCAATAAACCAATTGTTATGGTACCTTTAAATTCGTTACGAATCAGCACACAATAGTAATTGTTTTAGTTACAAGTTCATAATGTTGGGAAAGGAGGTTTTCCCAATAAAGTTTCTTCCTCAAGTTTAATTGTGGGACGTAGACTTTTCTATACTAACGAATCCAAGATAATATTGGAAGGAGATTTGTTACAGGTATTCTCGCCTTTATTTGGTTTCCGGGCGCGTCAACCTTAAGGTCCTCTACTCCAGTGTACTACGTTATAAAGATTCATGTAAACTTATCTCTGGACTGTGTTCTACATCTGTTGACCAGTACTCACATGGTTCGCTGACCTCGCGCCCGTCTCCCCCGACCCTCCCCGGCTACGACCAGCATACCAGCAGACCAGCAGACGAGCTGACCAGCTGACCAGCTGGACTAGTCTCACCAGACTTTTGATCTTAGCCTTGAGTCTTTTTATTTCTTCCTTCTGATCCTCAACATCACGTCCCGGGCTCAGACTAGAATGACACAATAATAACCAAGGGTTAGTGTAAACTTAGTTAATGTTTTAGAGTAGAGTAGATCTTTATTCACTTAGACTAATACAAGGTACAAGTATACACCTCTTCGTGAAGAGGGAGTGAATAGTTCCTACGGCTAACACATGGTATAAAATGAATAATAAAATAGAATGCGTATTCCATATGAATAGAGTTATATGTATATTTCTAGCATGGTGTAATAGTATTGAGTAACAGATATCATCCTATACAATACAATGTGATTTAGGATGAATTATAATATACACGCTAGCATATGGTATGATATAAAGATTATGAAGAGGTATTGAATGTAAAATATACTATAGGGCCTATAGTACGGATCCATAAGGGACAGTTAGTATTGGAGGACTAGGGATAATCTGTTAGGAATTCGTTTAGCGATTAAAATGCTGTTTCTCCTTGAAATGCTTTTAATTTGCTACTTAATGCGTTATGAACTTTGATGGCTCTGATTTGTTTTGGCAGCTTATTGTATATGAAAGAGGCAGGTGTATATAGGTCTTTTGGAATATTGCGTGGTGTAATGATAGGGGGCATGAATGTTAGAAATATGTATGGATGAAAGATTCTTTTGGGAAGTATTCTGAAAGTGTACGTACAAAAATAGCGGCAAGTCGTATAAGAGTACTGACCAGGTAAGTATGTTTAATTTTGGGAAGATTTTACGGTAGGATCTCTGCCATGATTATCCTGTGATTATGCGAATAGCTCGTTGTTGGAGTAAAAAGACATGATAAGCTTGTGATGACATACCCCAGAATAGAAGCCCGTATGAGATGTGCGAGTGGATGTGGGCATGATATATTAATTTCAATATGTGGTTGCTAGCAATTGACTTCATCCTCCTGAGCGAAAAACACCCACTATTTATTTTGGAGCATACTCTTTCGATATGAGCCGACCAATCAAGGGTCTCCGAGAGTGTGATGCCTAGAAATTTCACTGTATCAGCTCGTGTAATGTTTTTGCCATCAATGCGAATTACGGGACTGCACTTAAGGGGGGCTAAAGGTGTAGTGGAAGTTACGATGCACAGCTTTGGTTGGTTGAAGGGAGAGGTTATTTTTACAGTAGTCCAACATTGCGTTCGCTTGGGTATTTGAGTCATGGATGAGTTCTGCAAGCATCAGTGGAGCTTCCCCCGTCTAGGCCCGGGGTAGAATTGGCCCAGAGCATGGCTCTGCTAATCGTAAAAGGCGATTCAATAGAAAAAGTCCACCTCGCAAACATCAGCTATAAAGAGCGGAGTATCTTACTCCCCGAAACTAGAGGCGAGCTCTGGCAATCGTCTTCGGGGACCTTGTCCCCTTCCCTTGACGACCCCCCGGCGATGATGACAATGACACAACGAACGAGACAAAGACGATGACGACCGCGACGTGAGATACCCCCCTTCCTCCCCTTACCCATGGCTGGTTCTGACCAGCATGGGCCCCTCCCCCCCCCCCCCTTAGACTAGAGTGGTGCATTATGAGCTAACGGTTGACGCGTCCTTAATACAAATAAACCAAAACAAAAAGTGGATCAAGCCAGGTTAAACCGTACGAGGGAGCTCAAGGTCAACGTGTGCAACTCTGATTCCAGGGTCCGTGGCTCGATCAGGTCCATCCCAAACCAGAAGTTAGTAGAGGGGTCTAAAGCGGCTGCCAAACGATCAGCATATTTGCCCAGCTTTGTTGCCTAGCAACGTTGCTGTGAGTTGGTGTGCACTTGATATCATGGATATTGCTGCCTGCTCACCAAACGGTCAAGGCGAGGTGCGCAACACCTGGCAACACCCCATTACTTGGCAATAAATAGCAGCTTCCAATCAGATCTCTTCAAAGTATCACGTGATTGTTGATAACCAATCACAACAGAAGGTGTCACTACTGTTTCTTTATTTTGTTGATCGTGTGTCAGGGCTGGCAATAAAGTTGGGCAAAGTGAGTTGGGCAACTATGGTGATCGTTTGGCAGCCGCTTAAGATACCTTGGAGTTCGCCTATTTAAAAAGAGACGTGTGTTAATCCTATATCGTTGGCTGACATACTAGGGAAGAATGAATTACATAAATAAATTCGTATTTAGAGTCTACCCACTAAGTCATATTTAAGTGATTTTCAGTGAGGGACATAAAACCAAAGCGACCAAGCCAAACCTGTAGGCCACAACGCAATCGACGAGTGAGCGATAACCAACTAAGGATAGATATATTCTTTAATTGGATGAGCGTAGCGAGCGTAGCGAGCGAGAGCGAAGATTACATTTCCCTACACTGGAGAAAAAAATCCGGAATGTTTTTTTTTTTTTCCTTCTTTCTTTTTTTTTCTGTATTTTTGTGTGTTTGTCAGCACGATTCCGGCTAAACCGATACTCCGTTTGCGATGAAATTTTATGGAGGCCTTCGAAATCTCTGAACTTAGAACTGCCACGTTTTTGAGCGCAATCAAAAAATTATTTCTCATAAAAATCGCAATTTTACGATTTTTTTCGATTTTTTGAAAAATTTATTTTACTTATAACACCTACATGCTTCATCCGATTTTTATGATTTTTTCACAGAACCTTAATTTTATGAATTAAGATATCCGTGTGAAATTTGAGCGCAATCGAAAAATTATTTTTCGTGAAAATCTAAATTTTGTGGGTTTTCTTTCTTTTCTAAAATAATTTTTTTACTTATAACACCTACATGCTTTATTTTATTGTAATACTTTTTTCACAGAACCTTAATTAATTTATGAATTTATATATTCGTGTGGAATTTGAGCGCAATCAAATATAGGCTATTTCTTATATAAAAATCTCAATTTTTCGTTTTTTCAATTTTTTTAAATTCATACGATTAATTAAAAAAATTAAAAATTAAAGTTTATTTTTTATTTAATTTAATTTAATTTTTAAAAAAAATCTTCAACTTTGTACTAATTTTTTCACAGAACAACAGAAAATCCGCATAACACATGGCAGCTCAATGCACCAATTACGCTCATCCAACAACGCGGCGGGACTTAAGCGTTTTCCTAGTATGAAATAAAGCAATCAGTGGTATGGACTGTGCAAACACCCGCGGATCAACGCCAAAATCAACAAGGCCGATTCAGAACCACTTCGCAATTTATTAAGTACCTTGTTGCTAGAACGGCTCTAAAGTTACCGTTAACTTGTTCCTAAAACAAGAAGTGATCGTCTTGAATCCATATTAGAAGTTAAAAAACTTCCGCCCGAAGTGGGATTCGAACCCAGGACCTTCTGCATTGGAAGCAAGTAGGCTTACCACTACTCCAAAAAGCCTTACGAAACAAAGTTATAACAGCAGATTAGAACTCACGGTTTTCCTGGATCCTCAGCTCCTGCGATACCTTCAGAAGACCCCGGCCCCTCACCGGAAGTAGTATCTCTAGTCTCTTCTTCCTGTTGAAATAAACAGAACAGGAAGTCAATACGGATTGGTTTTGGGTGAAGGAGCAATAATGTTAATCGCACTCGTTAAGATTAAAGATTTGATTTTTTAATTGGTAAAGGGTTGTCAAATATAAGGGCGTAATGCGTCACTGTAGCCTAGGGGTGTGGGGAGGGCAGACCCATGCTGGTCAGATCCAGCCACAGGCGGGGGAGGAAAGAGAGAGGGAGGGGTTCTCATTTGTTCGTGAATTTTCCCACTCCCCAAAACAGATCTCTGACCTTTTTTCCCCCGATTTAAAGGGAAAAAATTGTCCAAAGGTATGACAGCACTAATTGGATTGAGGCTAGTCATTTAATCAGCATTAAACTCTCAAAGAATCAGCTTGACGGAGTCTGGGGGTTTGTTAGTTCATGGACGTTTCATTCGTCGTCATCATTTTTATTTTTCTTATTCTAATGACATAAAAAATAAACTTTTGAAAAACACCCCTTTTGTCAGAAACTGACGAATTAGTTGGGCCCGGGGGTAGAATTAGCCGACCATGGTTTGCTAAACGTAAGAGGCGATCAAGAGAAAAAGTCCATTGCAAAATCACTACCAAGGGGAGTAATTACTCCCCCCAATTTGAGGCGAGCTCTGGCGGGCGCGCGGGGAAATTTTCCCTTTCCCCTGAAACCCCCCCGACGACGACACAAAGACAAAGGACGATGACACGACGAAGACGACCATACTGGGAAAACCCCCCAACCCTGCCCCCCCCGTACCCCCCTTTCCCCCTGTCCTTTGCCCGACCCCCCTGATCCCCCCCCGGCCCATTTTCCCCCCGGGCCCCCTACCCCTGCCTCCCCTTTTGTGGGTGGTTTTGGGCCAGCACAAGCCTGACCCCCCCGCGTCTCCCCGCACCCCTACTCCTCCCCTTTTAAAAATTGCTATAAAAACAATAAAAGCTTATCAAAGAGGCGCAATAGACCTAACGTTTACGCCCCTTAAACCCAAAAACTCAACATTTGGGCAGAAACTGACGAATTAGTAAATAGCCCCTAGCCAGTGCCCGGTAGCTACCCCACACACACACAAAAACACCACACACACAGTGATTTTAGAGGTTTTAATTTTTTTTTTCACCCAGAAGGAAAAATTTTATCTAAAAAATTTGGGATGTGTTGTCAAGTACCCAAAAAAAATAATTAAAGGTTTTTTGTCATCGTGAGGGGAGGGAAGGGGAATACAACAAATGCCCGGGAGTTTTGGGCCCTTGGTCGTGTAGTAGAAACTTTTTAAAGCAGAAGTTTAGGGATCACTCCCCCAATTGCAGAAGTCTTTTTTAAACGGGGAATTTTGGTACTCTGATTTCAGCAAAAGTTATCACACAGGGTAAAAATTTGATTTTTTTTGTTTTCTTCGAAAACATGTTATATTCGGAAAAAGGTTTTTCTTTTTTAGTAATGGCAACTTTTTTTTGATATTACTACGAAATTTTGTTCTCGAATTCGTGTTGTATCGTGCAATGACCCAATCCGGAAAGTTTTTTTGGGGGTTGAAACGTGTTTATTTTAGAGAGCCGAGCGAGAGCATCACTTCTTCCCGGGTCCTGCGGAAAATTTTATACTGTTTCAATAATAGAAAACCCGTATCTTTTAAAATTCAAGGCTTGGTTTTTTATTTCCATATAAAAAACGTTGAAAAGGGTTTAAAAAATAAAGTTTAAAAAATTTTGAATTTAAATACCCCTTGGGTTTTAGTAACCATGGGACATTTATAAGGGGGGACGGGAATCTGTTTACCCCTTTTGGATTTCCCGGTTTCCCCTTTAAAAGTTTTAATTTCACAATGGTTTTGAATTTTTCCCCTTTTGTTTTGAAAAACCCCCATTCGAAAAATAAGAAAAAAAGGAAAAGGTTTTTTTGGTTTTTTCCCCTTTTAAAATTTTCCCCCCCTTGGTTGTTGATGGGGCCAGAATGTTGGGGAAATTTGTTTTTGGAAAAAAATTTTTTTTAAAAAAAAAAAAAAATTTTATCTCAAAACTCCGGCCCAAGGGGTGGGGTTAAAAAAATAAAAACCAAATAAAAATGTTTTTTTTTTGGGGTTTTTAAACGGTAGGATTCTTTTGGGGGCCCTTTGTTTATCCTTGTGGTTGCAAAAAGGCGGGGCCGGTTTTTTGGGAAAAAGAAGGAAACTTGGATGACATTAAAAAAGGGGAAGGGGCCCTTAAAAATTTTTTTCAAGTGGGGGTGGCGGGATTTTAAACCCAAAAGGGGTTCCCCTAAAACCCTTCATTTAAGCGAAAACAACCCACCTTTTTTTGGGGAAAAGCTTTTTCGACCCCCGGGACCAAAATTTCAAAGGGCTAAAGAAGTGTAAAAAGGGCCATTTTAACCCCCCAAAAACCCCCCAAGGCTCTGGGGGGGGGTTTTTGCCATTCAACCCGGAATTCCCGGGGCTGATTAAGGGGCGGCAAAAGGTGGGGGGGGGAATTTTAAAAAATTCCCAAAACTTTGGTTGGGTTGAAGGGGGGTTATTTTTTGGGGGTCCCAAATTGGCGATGGGTTTTTAAAACGGGGGGGGGAATTTCCCCAAAACAAACCCAGTGGGGGTTTTTAAGGTGGGGAGGAATTGCTCCCAAGCATGGTCGGGTAATCCTAAAAGGCGTTTCCCCCTTTTAAGAAAAATTCCCCCGCAAACCGGCATGGGGGGGGTAAACTTCCCCCCAAACCTGGGCGAGTCGGGGGAAAAAAGGGGGTTCCTTGGGGCCCCGGTCCCCTTTCCCCTTAAAGCCCCCGACGGTCGGGGGAAACAAAAACCCCAAAAAGGGAAAAGCAAAACCCGCGCGTGGAAGAACCCCCACCCTTTCCCCTTTCCCCAATGGGGGGTTCCCAGGCATCCCCCTCCCCCCCCCCTTGGGGGCCCAAATTAGGGTCTTTATAGCCTAAAGGGGCCTTTTCCTTTAATCCAAAATTAAAAACCCAAAAAGTGTTTTAACGGTTTTAAACCTTTTGAGGGGGGTCAAGGGCAAAACCCTTTTGGTGGCAACTCGGTAAGGGCCCTTTTCCCCGATCGGTCCATCCCAAACCCGGGTTTAGTAGAAAGGTTTAAAGGGCCTGGCCAAACGACAGAAATAATTCCCCCTTTTTTTGGAAGCCTTTTGTCTTAGGGGTTTGGGCCCGGGGTAAATGGAAGCTGGCTACCCAAAGGGTAAAAAGGCGATTCGAAACCCCTTTGGCAACCACCCCTTAGCTTGGGAATTTTTAAAATGGGCAGTTTTCCCCCAGATTTTTCCTTCCCCAAAGTTAGGGAAATTTGGGAATCCCAACCCAAAAAAGAAAGGGCCCACAAAAACCCCTTTTTTCCCTTTTTTTTGGGGGTTTGACCGTGGGCCCCCTTAAAAAAAAATTGGGGGGCAAGGTGGGGAAATAGGGGAAACGTTTAGCGCCCTTTAAAGAAACCTTTTGGGTTCCCGCCTTTATTTAAAAAGAGCTTTAAATCAAGGGGCCCAAAATGGGGGGAAAGGGAATAATTAAACATAAATTTAATTTCCTAAGGGGGGATTTTTCTCCCCCAAAACAAAGCCCTTTTTCCCCGGGAAATTTTATTTTCCCATAAAAACCCAAAACCCCAATTTAAAACCTTGGCCCGAAATTCGGATTTTGAGGCCCCCCCCCCCCTGGTTTAAAATTTTCCCTTTAAGATGGGGGACCAGCTTAGCCAAACAAAAGGGAAAGATTACATTTCCCACAACACGGAAAAAAAAACCGGGGGAGGTTTTTTTTTTTTTCCCCTTCCCCTTTCTTTTTTTTCCCCTTTAAATGGGGGGGTTTGGTCCACGGTTCTTTTTCCTCTCCTTTTGGGGCGAAAAAATTTTAAAGGGGGGGGCCTTCCAAATTCCCCTGAAACTTAGAATTTCCAAACTTTTTAGGTCAAAAAATTATTTCTCATAAAAAATTTTACGAAATTTTTTTAAAATTTTTTTGGGGGAAAAAAATTTTTTACAAAATAATTTAATGTTTTTAGGTTTTTTTGACAAAAAACCTTTTGGTTTTTTAAAAAAAATAAAAAAATTCCGTTAAAATTTTAAAACCAATGAAAAATTATTTTTGGGAAAAAAAAAATTTTGTTTTTTTTTCCTTTTTTAAAAATTTTTTTTATTTGAAACCCCTAAATGTTTTAATTTTTTTTTGTAATATTTTTCCGGCCCTAATTTTTTAATTTTTTTAAAATTCCCGGGGAAATTTTGGCCCCCCAACCCCGGGGGGGGGGAAATTTAATTATTTTTTTAAAAAACGGCCCAATAATTTTGGGTTTTTTCCCCCCCCAATTTTAAATTTCCATCCCCGTTTAAATTTAAAAAATTAAAATTAAAGTTTATTTTTTTTTATTTTTTTTATTTAAAAAAAAACCCTTTCACTTGGTAACAAATTTTTTTAAAAGGGAACCCAAAGAAAATCGCATTAACAAACCTGGCGTCAACCCAACCTTTTGTCCCAAACCCAACGCGGGCGGATTAAACCTTTTCCTTTTAAAATGGAAATAAGAAAATCAGTGGTATGGCTGTAAAAACCACCCGCGATCAACGCCAAAATCAAAAGGGCCGATTCAAAATTTTTTTGAATTTATTAATCCTTTTTGCTGGGAACGGCTCAAATTTCCAATTTTTTTTTAAACAAAAAAAAAAAATTTTTAATTTCCTTTTGAAAAAAAATTCCCCCCAAAGGGGATTCAACCCCGGGCCCCTTCTGCATTGGAAGAAAGGTGGAAAACCACAAACCCAAAAGCCTTCAAAACCCAAGGGTTTTTAACAGCAAAAATTAGAATTTAGGGTTTTTCCGGGACCCTTTTGCCCCCTTTTCCTTCAGAAGAACCCCCCCCCCCTCCCCGGGAAAAGTAGAATCCCCTTTTTGTTTTCCTTTTGGGAAAAAAAACAAAACGGGAATCAAAACGGATTGGTTTGGGTAAAGGGAAAGGGAATTTTAATCCCCAATTTTTTTAATTTTTAAAAGATTTTTTTTTTTTTAAGGGGGAAAAGGGTTTCAAATATAAGGGCTTAAGGGCGTCCTTACCCTAGGGGTGTGGGGAGGGCAGACCCTGCGGGGCAGATCCAGCCACGGGCGGGGGGGAAAAAGGTGGGGGGTTTTTTTTGTGCCACCTCTCCAAAACTATGATCTTTGACCGGGTTTTTCCCCGATTTAAAGGGTTTTAAAACCCCCAAAGGGTATAAACACCCACAAAATTTGGGTTGAGGTTTATTCATTTAAATTTAAAAGCATTTAATCCCTCAAAGAATCGGGCTTGACGGAGTCTGGGGGTTGTTATTTCAGGCCTTTCTCTTTCTTTGTCTTCTTTGTTATTGTTCGTTTTTCCCCTTAATGCCATGTAAAATATAACTTTTTGTAGAAACCCTTTTTTAGTCAAAAAACCAAAACAAATTTATTTGGGGCCCCGGGGTAAAATTTAACCCCCGACCAGGTTTTGCTATCGAAAGAGGGTTTTAAGAGAAAAAGCCCACCTTGAAAAACATCAGCTACCAAGGGGGGAGAAATTTTAACCCCCCCGAATCTAGAGGGGGAGCCGGGGGTCGTGGGCGGGGAACTTTTCCCTTCCCTTGAAACCTCCCCGACGACGACCCCAATAAACAACACGGACGATGACAAACAAAAACGACCATGACGTGGGGAACCCCAATCCCCCCCCCCCCGACCCTCCCCCCTCTTTTCCCCCCCCCGACCCCCCTTTCCCGGGGGGCCCCGCCCGGGCCCCCGGGCCTGATCCCCCCCGGCCCTTGCCCCCGGCCACCAAACCCCATGCCCCCCCTTGTTTGGGGCGGGTTTTTTGACCAGCACAAGCCTAAACCCCCCCGCGTCCCCCCACGTCCCCCCTTTAATTCCCCCCCTTTGGGAAAAATTGTTATAAACAACTAAAAAACCTTATCCCCAAAAAGGCCCGCAATATGCCCTTAACGGTTGCCCGCCCCCTTTAAAACCCAAATAAACATCAAAATTGGCCCAAAAACGGACAAATTTAAGTAAGTACCCCTTAGCCTTTTTGGGTAGTTAAAAAAAAAAGTGTTTTTGAGCATTTTTTAATTTCTTTTTTTCACCCAAAAGGGAAAATAATTTTTATCCAAAAAATTGGGCATGTTTTGTAAAGTCCAAAAACCCCCAAAATTTAAATTTTTTTAAGTTAACCCGTGAGGGGGGGGGGGAAGGGGGAAACCCCAAGCCCCCAGTATTTTTGGGGGTTTTGTTGGCCCGTGAAAGCTAGAAGTTTTTAATCCCAGAAGTTCAGGGATCACCCCCGCAAATTTGGAAGTTTTTTTTTAAAAGGGGTAATTTTGCGTACTTTTGTTTTTCCCAGCAAATTTATCAGCACGGGAAAAAGATTTGATTTTTTTTGTTGTTCTTCGACAAATTTTAAATTTTTGGAAGATTAGGTTTACCCTTTTTCCTTAGTAATGGAAAATTTTTTTTTTTTTTATATTTTTTTCCTCCCCTGAATATTTTTTCGAAATTTTCCCGTGTTTAAATCGTGCAATGACCTAATCCGGGAAAGTTATTGGGATGTGAAACGTGTTTTTTTTAGGGGCCGAAAAGCAGACCCTACTTTTTCCAGGATTTCCTGGGGGAAATTTATAATAACTTTTTTAATAATAGAAAACCCTATTTTTAAAAACTAAAAAGGTTGGTAAATTATTTTTTAAAAAAAATCAAAAAAACCAAAACCCTTTTATAAGTTAATTTTTAAAATTTTGTATTTTTTTTCCCGTTTTTTTCCCCCTTGTTTGTTTTAAACCCTAAAATTTAACCTAAAATTTTAATCTTTAACCAACAAAATTTTAAATAATAATCCCCCTTTAATAAGCTTAAATCAATAAAACCCCCAATCAATCATAAATTTAAATTCAATCCATAATCAAAAATAAAATAAATAAAATTAATCAATCCTTTGGGAACTCGCGTACCACTGAAAACTTTAATAATTGGCCCGGGGAAAAAAGGACTGAATTTCTACAATTAAACCTCAAAGGGTCCCTAGATCTGTTTTTCAAGTCTGGGGAGGATTTTGCTCCAAAGGCCGTCCAAAACAAAAAAAACTTTAAACAATTTTTTGGTACAAGTTTTTTAGGCGCATTTACATTTTGAGCAAAATCCGAAAACCGTTACGTTTTAAATTTCAAAAATTAAAAAAAAAATTTGAAAATGGCTGAAAATTTTAAAATTTAAATTGACGATAGTGTTTTTTTTTTTTTTGATTAATTTATATAAATTTAAATCATGTTTGCATGCAGTGACCAAGGTGTACGAATGTTGCACGCTCAAGGTTCCCCAAAAATTCCCCCTCGGAGATTGATGACCCTTCCCAAATTTTTACCCCTTTTCCGCACTGGATATGTTGTCCATAGTTTGTTTTGCATTTCAAAACATGTTCTATACTTTTCCAGAATGAAAAAAATAACCAGAAAAACAAAATCTATCCCACCGTTTTTTAAACCCGGTCCCCCCACTTTCCGGGGATAAAGGCCCCTTTGTCCAACTAGACTAGGAAAATGCCAAAGTGGGTTGTTGGGACGAGTGAGCGGTCATCAAAGAGTCCCCGGGAAATATTTGTTTTTTAAGAAAAAAGATTCTTTTAATGTTTTAAATAATTTAGGGTTTTGAGTTTAGTTTGTATAAGTGCGCGCCAACTGTATGGCTCACTCACTCGTCTAAAAACTACTTTGGCGTTTTCCTAGCAAGAGACATTTATGATTAAAAAAAATATCTCGCTTTGGCCTATCACCCCTCATACGGAAAACATAGCTAGTCAACTGAAGTTGGATAGTTTAATGGTTCCTAGGTAGAATTCTAAATAAATGTTACTCACCATGTTATTTTATCAATGAGTTTATCTTGTTTCACGTAATTGAAGCAACACTCAAGAAGAAAATTCACTCAAAATAACTCTGATTCTACAGAAACTAGAAACGGAGTCAAACAGTTCCGAAATCAAGTTATTCGAATGTAAAGATGACCGTATTATTCGCCTATAGTGCAGCGAATGATAAGAGTTTCTGCACTCGTGAGCTCCTAAGATAGTGTCCAGGGTCTGATGTGTTATCATTGCCAGGTGGGGAGCTGCAGACAGGTGTTTGTTCTCCACTTGACGACGATGTATCAGTGTGATAGCCCAGGCCGCATCTCAAGTATCGAGGATAAGAAGATTCTTGGTAAACATGTTGACTGTTGAGCGTAGGGGATTTTGCACGAGTCTTACTTGGAGATATGGGGGGGGGGGGGGGCTCGCTGAAAGAACCAGCCTCACCTTCCACCCCGTGTAGAATCTAGCAAGACTGATGATAGTTGAAGGCGAGAAAAGGAAAAGTCTATCTCACAAACTCAGCAAGTTTGTAGGAGAGTATTTACCTCCCGCAACCAGAGGCGAGCTCTGGCCGGCGATATGAGAAACTTCCCCCTCTCCCCTCCCCTTGCTGTGACAGGTTCTGTCCTGCACGGTGGTGTCCTATCCACTGACACATGAGTGGTGCATTATGACCTAACGGTTGACGCGCCCTTATGTTAAGATAAACTTACAGACTTGAGTTTGTGTTTCAGTTACCTACGTAGGAACCACATTTGCCTGAAGACCTAGGTCAACATTTTACTTTAGTTTAAATTATTGTGTTTAAAGGGGCTATGACCCCAAAAAATATTTTTTACAGCATAATTAAGCGAGCGAAGCGAGCGTTTCCATTTGACTCTGCCGGAAAAAAATAGTCACTGGTTTTGTTTTTTTTTTTTTTTTGTTTGTTTGTTTGTTTGTTTTTTTTGTTTGTATGTCTCGCGATAACGTTCGAACGGAGGCTCGGATCGAGTTGAAATTTTCACCATCCGCAAGCTTTGTTCTCGATTGAATGCCATTAGTTTTGTGGCAAAATCGTTCAAAAAGTTAAAAAGTTACATTAAAGTTAATCGAAAGTTTTTTTTTCAAACTTCACGGCGACAAAATCTGAGATGGCCAAATCATTTAGAATGTCCGTCCGGTCACGAATATGTTAATTTTATTTTGATCCGATAAGTAGTGTAGATGGAAATTACATTTAAACAAAAGTAACGTTGCCATGGCAACGAAAAGACGCGCGAAGTTTCTAATGCACTGCCACCTAGAAGTAATCAAAATACTTTCGAGGAAGCAGTCTATTATTTGTCAACAAAGAGTTTAAATAGTTTTCCCAAGGAGTCAAGATCCTCTGATGGCGGTGGATTTTAAAGTAAAGATTTAAACACGGGTTTACCCAAATACCTTGGCAATAATAAATAATACTGGAAACGCGAACGTCGTAAATTTTGAAATTTAAAAAAAATGTGCAATGTGGGTCTAGCTATAGCACGTGCTCGCTTATCAACGCGTCCAACTGAGCGTTTCCTAGTCTATAATAATATAGGCCCTAACGTATAAAAACCTCGAAAATGGCACAATTGGTGATTTTATTATTGTTAATAGAATAAGGAAGAATAGTTGTTTAATTCAAAGTAATTTGTATTATATCTTGAAAATAGATTGATATTAATCTTTAAACGTTTTTGTGAATGTAGATATGGCTCAAAACTTTCTTATTATATATGCCGAGTTTTTCAAGATTCAGAATATATATGGAGAGGTGTTCAGGGTTTTGAGTGTATTGGTTGGTATAAGTGCGCGTCAACTGTAAGGCCATAATGGGCTACTCCAGCCAAGGCTAGAGAGAAAAGAATCATGCTGAATACAGCCTTAGGTTTAGGAGGAAAGGGAATGTTACCGGGTACTCAACACATGCCTCGCTCACTCGTCTAACAACGACTTTGTCCTTTTCCTAGTTTATGTATAATTATTTTTGATGAATACCTAAGATCAGTTGAAAAATAAACAAAACGTGTAGTTGTTACCATAAGAATAAATTATTGAGACATTGGACATGAATGAGCCACGAGAGTGTTTTTTACCACTTGAATATCACATGAAGCAGTTTCTTTCTGCGTTTAGTCCATTTATTTATTAGTTAGTTACTATATTGGCCTACATTAATTTAAATATGCATTTTATTTTTTGAGGCTTGTAACGGCCATAAGTATTAATTTAAAGGGTGGGGGTTGATTGGCCGATTAATCTACATTCACCCTTATAATTAATGATGATGACCGTTACAAGTTTCAAAAAGTTAAATGTACATACAAACTAATGTAGGCCGATATAGTATCTAACTAATTAATAAATAGTCTAAACTTAAAAAAGAAAATGCTACATATGATATTCAAGTGGTAAAAAAGACTCTCATATGGCTCATTCATGTCAAAAGCTAATAATATCAATAGAAATGTAAATAATTTAGATGAGGCTTATTATGGCTTGGAAAAGGATAGACGTTAAATAAATAAAGAATGAAATAAATAAAGATTATAGCCAATCCTTGCAAGCTGAAGCCTCTGTAGATACAGAGAAAGTATGGGCTGTATGAAGCCCACAGTTGACCAAGGATGCTGGCACACATCTGAGCCTTGGCAGTTATGATCTGTGTTGTACGGGGGGCTGATTTTGACCAGCATGGGCCCTCCTCCACATCCCATAGGCTAGACTGGCGCATTATGACTGAACGGTTGACACGCCCTTAATCAAAATAATTAAAAGTAAATAAAATATTTAACAGTTTTGACTAAGCCTACCCCAGCTAGAAAACATTAATCTCAGTTGAATTCTTTATCTGACTAACTCGTTTATAGGTCATCAGAATTTGCATAATTCTAATCTTATCACAACTTTAAAATAACGTCTTAAGATAAATTCCCTGGCTTTTTGTTTTGTGGTTAGAATCTCTGCTTCCAATGAAGAAGGTCCCGGGTTCGAATCCCACTTCAGGCGGAAGTTTATTTAAATTCTAATGTAGATTCAAGTCCGTCACTTCTTGTCTGAGCCGTCCTAGCAACGAGGCACATAATAAATTCAAAGTTGTTCTGAATCGGCCTTGTTGGTTCTGGCGTTGATCCGCGGGTGTTCGCATTCCAAATCACTGATAGCTATATTAAAAATATCGGTGTTTGATTGGTTATCGCTCACTCGTCGATTTCGTTGGGGCCTACAGGGTTGGCTTGGTCGTTTGGTTTAATGTCCCCCACTAAAAATCAGTAATATAACTAAGTGGGTAGACTTAAAATAAGATTTATTTTTATTTTTTATTGTTAATTGTTTTGTGTAAGTGACCTTGGTTAATTGTTTTTGAGTGTGTGTTTCTTGTTCTATTTCGTTCCGGGTCAATAAGCTTTCCGTTATCACCAAAAATCGTATTTTGCATCTGCCATATAGTTAAGCACCCCCATACTCGCAAAACCTAGTCACTGAACTGAAGAAAGATAGTTGAATTGGTCATGGGTAGAATTCAAAACGGAAACTTAAATAATAAAGATAACAAAGTAGTTCTGTTTCTCACCATTCTTATCAGTGATGTCGTCTTGTTTCTTGTTACAAGCACAAAACACAGTTCTACAGAAACAAGATGTGAATCAAACAGTTCTGAAATCAAGTTATTCGAATGTAAAAGATGACCGAACTTTTCCCCTAGAATGCGGCGAATGATAAAGAGTTAGTTAATGTTGTTTTAGGGCACTCAACAGTAGAGTTATCAGTGCCCATTTCAAGTGTAATGGAATTCTGCAAATTTTCTTTTTCCATAATTGTGGATTACCACCACGTTTTCTTCCCTCCAAAGGGAGGTGCGTAAGGAAAGACGCGGGGGGATAATGGGAAGGAGTGAGGATGTTGGATGGGATTGGTTAAACTGGGTTGGAACGGAGGAGTGCTCGTTGCAGAGAGGGCCGGCAAGTATGGAGAAGAAAAAAGTGAAAGAAGATAAAAGATATGAGTAAGGCTGTGTAAATGAAGAAAGGTGTGATAAAAAGTTGCGTGAGAGCTCTCTCTGCAACACGCACCCCAACCGGCCAGAGCTCGCCATTAGTTTTGGGGAATACACTACTCCCCTACTCACAGGCCAAACCACGGGAAGGTAGCGAGTTGGACTTTGAAGGCCCGCGAATGATAAGAGCTCCTCTCTATAAGGTAGATAGTGGCAAAGGGCGGCCTTTTTATAAACTGCTGTCTGTGATCTGTAAAGAAGTGTGTTTTGTGTAGGTCGTTGGTCTTGTTGTTAGCGTATCTGCTTCCAATGCAGAAGGTCCAGGGTTCGATTCCCGCCAAAGTCAGAAGTTTTTTAACTTCTGATTCGGACTCGAGTCCATCAGTTCTTGTCTTAGGAGTTTGTAAACGGTGACTTTGGGAGCCGGCCTAGCAACAAAGCACATAATAAATTTCAGAGTTGTTCTGAATCGGCCTTGTTGATTCTGGCGTTGTTTCCGCGGGTGTTCGCACTGTCCATACCACTGATTGCTATATTTCCTATTAAAAATATCGATCTTTGGTTGGTTTTCGCTCACTCGTCGATTGCGTCGGGGCCTACAGGGTTAGCTTGGTTTACTGTCCCCCACTGAAAGTCAGTTATATGTCTGAGTGTGTAGACTCTAAATACAATCTATTCATTTATTTATTTTAGTGTTTATTCTACACTTGACAGCGACTATCAGCCTATCGGTCTGAGAACCTAGGCTACATCTCAAGTACCGAGGGATAAGAAGATTCGTGTGTTATATGGTGAATGTTGAGCAACTAATATGCCCACACTGACTCATACAATTCTTCCTCGTGACTCTTGACTCTCACGTAGAGAGGAGGTGGTGTTGTCTGGGTCCGGGGTAGAATCTGGCCCAGAGCATGCACATGTCACATCCACTGCACTCCTGAGTGCCTGATACCCGTCTAGGCTCGGGGTATAGAGTAGGCCCAGAGCATGGCTCTGCTAATCGTACAAGGCGAGGAAAGAGAACAAGTCCACATCGCAAACATCAGCTAGTAAAAGAACAACAATTCCCCGGAACTAGCGGCAAGCTCTGGCAATCGTCGTAGAAAACACCTCCCCCTTCCCTCCCTTGACGATCTTCCCGACGACGATGACAATGACTCAACGAACGATGACAAAGTCTATGACGACCGCGACGTAAGAATCCCCCTTTCCTTCCCCCTACCCGTGGCTGGTTCTGACCAGCATGGGCCTCTCCTCCCCTTATCCCCTAGGCTCGAGTGGAGCATTATGACGTCCCCTGAATTCAAATAAACTAATATAAAGTTCAACCCGGGTCCAAGGTCTACTAGATCGGCGGAGAGAGGCGGAGATCTAGTAGACCGTGTCCAGGTCAACAGGCGCAGGAATCTTGAAACTCTCCGTCAACAAGGCGGTGCACGAAACATTGTCGCACTTTCATTTGTTTTCAACTTTTCTCGGCCAAGATAGACGCGTTTGGTTCTGTGAACGTTTGATTTAGCCAGATATTGTGTTTAATACTGACTATTTATTGGTATTATTACAAGCATAGTGTACATTGATATATCATACAGCAAAGATGGAGCAAATTGAGGTTGGATTCTTCACTTGGTTCACATTTTAACTCGTCGAAACTATTGGCTTTGTAGCATTGGCATTTTCTCTTGTCGCCATTCAGCGAACGTTTATTATTTGGTCCGCTGATAGGTTAACTCCTCACATCCCTACCCGCCTGTGGCTGGTTCTGACCAGCATAGGTCTGTTCTCCCCATATCCCCTTGGCTAGATCCCCGTCTGTGTCCGGGGTAGAATTGGGCCAGAGCATGGCTCTGCTAATCGTAAAAGGCGATTCAAGAGAAAAAGTCCACCTCGCAAACATCAGCTAGTAAAAAGGGTAGTATATTCCTCTACGAATCAAGAGGCGAGCTCTGGCAATCGTCGTCGGGGACCTTGTCCCCTTCCCTTGACGACCTCTCGACGACGATGACGACAATGACTCCACTAACGATGACGAAGACGATGAGGACCGCGACGTGAGAACCCCGTTCCCCTCCCCCAACCCGTGGTCTGGTTCTGTCTCAGCACGGGATGTCCTGCTTAAAATCCCTAGGCTAGAGTGGTGCATAATGACTAACACCACTTTCTTTAAAAAAAAGTGTAAACAATATAAAAACACACCAATTACTTACTCATTTCCATTACCTTTCAATATCACAGGCGGCGCATAAAGACCTCTCGGTTAAGCCCGGTTTTTGACGTTGTTATAGGCCCTACATCCTTGAATTTAGAATAATGTTTGCATTAAAGCCTACAACAAGATAGTAGATACCTAAGAAACACGCTCTATTCACATAATGTGCACCAAAGTTTTTGATCACTCTTCTTTACCAGCAAACGATTCAAAGTGTGGCGTGAAACTAAATGTTTGTTAGCCCAAATATACCGTATTGTGTTTCCTCACCCCCCCCCCCGCACCCCCACCATACTTGGGTATAGTTGAGTATTAAGACCTTACGGTTGACGCGCAGAGGAGCTAAAGAGGCGAGGATTGAGATAGAGTCCATCTTGCAAACACCAGCTAGTATGAAGGAAAGAACATTACTCGCTGTAACTAGAGGCGAGCTCTGGCTGTCGTCGTCGTATGGGATACCGCCCTCTTCCCTTGACGACTTCTCCGTCTGGGCCCGGGGTAGAATTGGCCCAGAGCATGGCTCTGCTAATCGTACCGGGCGATTCAAGAAAAAATCCACCTCTCAAACATCAGCTTGTATAAAAGGGGAGTATATTACACCCCGAAACTAGAGGCGAGCTCTGACAATCGTCGTCGTCGCCACTAATTTCCCCTTCCCTTGACGACCTCTCCGACGACGAAGACGATTACATTGATACCACGAACGATGACTAAGACGATGACGACCCCGCGACGTAAGAATCCCCCCTTTCCTCCTACTTACCCTATAATATCTACACAGCCACGAGTGTGTGGGTAGTGCACCAGGACGCCGACAGAGCGCGCCACAACCCCCTCCCTGGCGCGAGACCCCCCCCCCGTCCCACTCAGCCGACCACGGTGGCTCATACGATAGGGGCGTTTGTTTTTACCGATTATCCAAAACTTAAATATTTCTATCATCTCGTTAAATTCTATTTTCTTTCATAAACTTAGAAAACAATATATTCATCAAACACACCATAAACATATTTCATAACCTTACAATATCACAGGCTGCGTGGTCACAACAACGTGTTAATGCATATTATTACTAAACACCCCGTCTGGGCCCGGGGAAGAAATGGCCCAGAGCATGGCTCTGCTAAATATGCGAGGGAAGAGACAAAGCCAACCTCGCAAACATCAGATAGTAAGAGGGGAGTATATTATTCCCGGGAACTAGAGGCGAGCTCTGGTAATCGTCGTCAGGGACGCACACCCCCTTCCCTTGACGACCTCCCCGACGACGATGACAATGACATAACGGACAATGACAAAGACGATGACGACCGCGACGTGAGAAACCTTCCTTTCCTCCCCTTACCCGTAACTGGTTCTGACCAGCATGGGCTCCTCCTCCCCATATCTCCTAGGCTAGAGTGGTGCATTATGACCTAACGGTTGACGCGTCCTTTATCCAAAAAAGGTTCAGGGTTCGGTTATCGCTCTAGGCAAGAGTTTTTTACTTCTGATTAGACTTCCATCAGATCTAGGCTCAGGAACGTGTAAACTTAGACTTTGGAGGCGTCCTAGCAACGAGGCACATAATACATCCTCAGGTTGTTCCGAATAGTTGTTGAATTACAGGTGCTGTCCGCGGCTGGAATCGTGTCCAGCTTGATTGATCGGTGTTTCCTTCTTCAAATACGCCGGTCTCTATAGTTGATCAAAGTTCGCTCGTCGATGGTGTCGGCGCCTGCAGGGTTGGCTTGGTCTGCTTTAAGTTTAATGTCCCTACTGATTATCAATTCTGTGACTGAGTGGGTGCTGATATTCGGAATTTAATGCACATCACAATCGTAATTCTATCATAATGAAGTCAAATTTACCGTATTCCGTAACAAACAAATGATTAAAATAGCAGATTGTGATAGGCGTTTGGTGGAGGTGCCGGGTAGAGCGAGAAAAGTTGATACTCCATAAGAATAGCATTGTTGGTGGAGGTGCCGAGTCCTCACCTGCTAATTTTACTTGGAAGCTTCGCAAACGCTTTTTCAGGCGCGTTGTTGGATGAGCGTAATTGTTTAAAAACAAAAAAATGCGTAAAATTGCAATTATCATGGGAAATAATTTTTCGATTCCGCTCAAATTTCACACGAATACATCAATTCATAAAATTAAGGTTCTGTAAAATAATCATTACAATCGGATAAAGCATGTAGGTGTTATACGCCGAAGAAATGTTTTTAAAATCGAAAAAAAATCGTAACATTGACATTTTTTATGAGTAATAATTTTTCGATTGCGCTAAAAAACGTGGCAGTTCTAAGTTCAGAGATTTCGAAGGCATCCAAAAAATGTCATCGTAATTGGAGTATAGGTTTAGCCGAAATCGTGGTAACAATCACACAAAAATACAAACAGAAAAAAATAGAAAGAAAAAAGAAAGAACATTCCGGATTTTTTTCTCCAGTGTAGTGAAATGGAATCTTCGCTTCGCTCTCTACGCTAATCCAATAAACAAATGATTAAAATAGCAGATTGTGATATGCATTTGGTGGAGGTGCCGGGTACAGCGAGAAAAGTTAAAACTCCATAAGAATAGCATTGTTGGTGGAGGTGCCGGGTCCTTATTTCTTAATTTTATCATTTCAGTTTAATTACGGATTGGGGTATTATTGCTGTAGTATTTTGTTAATATAGTGCACATGTCGGTGAATTAATTAAGTGTGTTTCAAATATGAAGGTCAGTGCACTAAAAGCAACAAATCGCATCTCAGTACTTGCTTTACAAATTAAACAGAGTGGACTTTCATAGACACGTATATCATTATGATCTTGGTACATATTATACAACTATTTAATAATTTAAAAAAAAAATCGTACTTAGAGTCTACCCACTCACTCACTCAACTTATTTTCAGTGGGGGACAGTAAACCAAAGCGACCAAGCCAACCCTGTAGGCCCCGACGCAATCGACGAGTGAGCGATAACCAACCAAAGATCGATATTTTTTAATAGGAAATATAGCAATCAGTGGCATGGACAGTGCGATCACCCGCGGATCAACGCCAGAATCAACAAGGCCGATTCGGAACATCTTTAAATTAATTATGTGCCTCGTTGCTAGGACGGCTACAAAGTCACCGTTTACAAATTTCTAAGACAAGAAGTGATGGACTCCGATGGACATAACTCCGAATCTAGAGGCGAGCTCTGGCAATCGTCGTCGGGGACCTTGCCCCCTCTCCCTGACGACCCCTCGACGACGAAGACGACAATGACACCACGAACGATGACGAAGACAATGACGACCGCGAAGTGAGAACCCCCTTTCCTCCCCTTACTCGTGGCTGGTTCTGACCAGCATGGGCCCCTCCTCCCCCCCAGGTTAGAGTGGTGCATTAAGACCTAACGGTTGACGCGTCCTTAATCTAAATAAACAAAATGGAAACAACAGAGTTCGTGTTCTAAAACATTATAAGTCTCGTCGCGCAGAGAATCATTGGACGTGGCTCTGTGAACCAGCCTAGGACCGGGGAGAAGATATCCAGCATCGCTCTGTCAGCAACCGAGGTGTCTACAACCATCTTAGTTGGTGATTGCGTCTTGATACAAGATATATCTCAGATTATTATTCATATGCTTGTGGCTGGTTCTGCCCAGCACAGGCCTGTCCACACCTTGTCCCCCCGCGTTATCCCTTACGTCCCTCCCTTCGTCTCGATTAGCCAAGTTGCATAAATATGAGACGTAAAGCAATATCTAATCTAATCTAATCTAATCATTCGCATTATTCAGTTCTGGACTTGAGTCTATTAGTTCTTGGCTAAGAATGGCTCTGCTAATCGTAAAAGGCGAGGAAAGGGAAAAAGACCATTCCGCAAACAACATACAGTAGCCATCCTTGTAAGGGAGGATTTAACTCCCCAAACTAGAGGCGAGCTCTGGTAATTGTCGTCGGGGACCTTGGCCCCTTCCCTTGACGAACCCTCGACGACGATGACGACAATGACACCACTTACGATGACAAATGGCAATGGCGACCGCGACGTGAGAAACCCCTTTCCTTTCTTTACTCCCTGGCTGGTTCTGTCCAGCATGGGCCCCTCCTCCCCCCCCTAGGTTACCCCCGTCTGGGCCCGGGGTAGAATTGGCCCAGAGCATGGCTCTGCTAATCGTAAAAGGCGATTCAAGAGAAAAAGTCCACCTCGCAAACATCAGCCAATTAAAAGGGTAGTATTTTACTCCTCGAAGCTAAAGGCGAGCTCTGGCGTTCGTCGTCGGGGAACATTCCCCTTCCCTTTGACAACCTCCCCGACGACGACGACAATGACAACACGGACGATAACACAGACGATGACGACTGCGACGTGAGAAACCCCCCTTCCTCCCATTACCCGTGGCTGGTTCTGACCAGCAAGGGCTCCTCCTCCCCCCCCCAAGGTTAGAGTGGAGCATTATGACCTAACGGTTGACTTGTCCTTAATCCAAATAAACCCCCCAAAAAATCTACCTCCCTCTGGTTCTTACCAGCATTGGACCTACCTCCAAACGTCCCCTATGCTAGTGTAACACTTTATTACCTAACTGTTGACGCGCCCTTACCTCTAATGTATATAAATATCATACCTTTCGTTTTCTTTTCATTTGTTAACTTTTAGAAAACAATTTATTCATCAAACACACCCTGAACTCATTTCATTCACATACAATATCGCTGGCGGCGCAATATAACCTGATTCGTTGAAGCGCCCTAGTTTCTCACGTCGTCATCTGTTATAAATCATAGTTCTCCTCAGTTGGTTTAAGTACTCCTTCATTACACGTTAACACACCGAGGCAGTATCTATCGTTACTAAGAATATCGTCAAGCTTCTTAACTACCGTACACCTCACCAAGCTCACTTCTGTAGTCGCGCTCCAAACCATAACTTATAACTTGTTTCCCTTCAACTCTGTGCTATTTGCCCCCGTCTGTGCCCGGGGTATAATTTAAACAAGAGCATGGCTCTGCTTATAGGAAAAGGCGAGGAAGAGATAACGTCCATCTCGCAAACATCAGCTAGTAAGTAAGGGAGTCTTTACTCCCCGAAACTAGAGGCGAGCTCTGGCAATCGTTGTCGGGGACCATGTCGACTTCCCTTGCCGACCTCCCCGACGACGACGACAACGTCACCACGAACGATGACAAAGACGATGACGATTTCGACGTTAGAACCCCCCTTTCTTCCCCCTACCCGTGGCTGGCTCTGACTAGCATGGGCCCCTCTTACCCACTTCCCCTAGGCTTCAATAGTGCATTATGACTTTTCGGTTGACGTGCCCCCTAATCCAAAAGAACTAAACCTAAAAAAAAACAGTATGGGATTTTCCTACCCACATCCCCTATTCTACAAATGTTAATTGTGTCCTCACGGTCGACGCGCCCTATAATTCAACTGAAACACAGCCTAGTAGTAGGGTCATTTTCGACACTTTTGTGACCGTTGAGAGACAATGACGATTTCTCAACGGATTTGTCCTCTAAGAAGGTTTTATAAAAAATTTAGCCCCCATGCCCCTCGCGAAAGTGTGGGCATACCCCGCCAGGGCCCAAAATCCAATATGGCGGCCGTTTACCACATCTGACACTATCTTTGCAATGGTTTAGCCTAGAGAGATCGCTTTAGTATGTGGTTTTTATGGTTTTGAGGGTCGAGGAATTCGTTCTGAAGTCGGTTTGGCGATTAGACCCATTTTTAAAGCTTTGAATCCAAGATGGCCGTCGATTTGCAGCTTGGAATAGCCAGTTTCTCGAAATCGTAGTAGAACTTTCATATAAGACTCGAATGAAAGCCCTGTTCACATAATTTTGAATAATTGACAGAAGAGCTCTCAGATAGTGCTCATAAATCTAATAATTGGTCAAAACTTCAATAATAATACGAAAATATGTGCTCCTTTATAGACAATTTAGCGATTTTCTAAAGTGCTGTGATAAGAGTGGCTATGGCACATGAATTGAGAGACAATGACGATTCTCAACGGATTTGTCCTCTAAGAAGGTTTTATAAAAAATTTAGCCCCATGCCCTCGCGAAAGTGTGGGCATACCCCGCCAGGGCCCAAAATCCAATATGGCGGCCGTTTACCACATCTGACACTATCTTTGCAATGGTTTAGCCTAGAGTATCGCGTAGTATGTGGTTTTTATGGTTTTGAGGGTCGAGGAATTCGTTTCTGAAGTCGGTTTTGGCGATTAGACCCATTTTTTAAAGCTTTGAATCCAAGATGGCCGTCGATTTGCAGCTTGGAATAGCCAGTTTCTCGAAATCGTAGTAGAACTTTCATATAAGACTCGAATGAAAGCCCTGTTCAAGTAATTTTGAATAATTGACAGTAGAGCTATGACTTCTGTTTGAAGCACAACTTTCACAATAACATCTCTTAATTAGACTACAATCATTAGTGCACTCACTACATTCACCATTACTGTTCGTCTGAATCTGTTGACTCTCCACACTCACTTTCTCTCATCATCGCTGCCACTATCTTCACCTCTGTCATCTGGACAACCACGAGTTTTGAGCTGCTGGGGCAAGGGGGGTAGGGTGTGGCGCACTGGTCGGCACTTCCCATTTAGAATTTCCCAGCCATGACCAATGGGGGACGGATGATCTAGCAGCTCGTAATGGAGCTGGCAATACACAATGTAATTCGTCCTTTGCACATGGAGATCCAACGAGTCGTCATCAGGTGGGAGTCGAATCGTACTCTTGTTCTTCATTTTGTGCCACTTCGAAGCTCTGGCTTGCGCGCAGGTAGCATCTGCGCTTCAGCATAGACTTTTGAGAGGACAAATGCTTTCATATTTGCTCTGACTTCGTCCTCTAGCTCCAGACTTCCTCCTGCTCAAGAATATCTTGTAATCTTCTTTTGGGTAAGAGCTTCTTAGAGCTTCTTAGAGGACAAATCCGTTAAGAAATCGTCATTGTCTCTCAATTCATGTGCCATAGACACTCTTATCACAGCACTTTAGAAAATCGCTAAATTGTCTATAAAAGGAGCACATATTTTCGTATTATTATTGAAGTTTTGACCAATTATTAGATTTATGAGCACTATCTGAGAGCTTTTCTGTCAATTATTCAAAATTATGTGAACAGGCTTTCATTCGAGTCTTATATGAAAGTTTCTACTACGATTTCGAGAAAATGGCTATTCCAAGCTGCAAATCGACGGCCATCTTGGATTCAAAGCTTTAAAAAATGGGTCTAATCGCCAAACCGACTTCAGAAACGAATTCCTCGACCCTCAAAACCATAAAAACCACATACTACGCGATACTCTAGGCTAAACCATTGCAAAGATAGTGTCAGATGTGGTAAACGGCCGCCATATTGGATTTTGGGCCCTGGCGGGGTATGCCCACACTTTCGCGAGGGGCATGGGGGCTAAATTTTTTAAAAACCTTCTTAGAGGACAAATCCGTTGAGAAATCGTCATTGTCTCTCAATTCATGTGCCATAGCCACTCTTATCACAGCACTTTAGAAAATCGCTAAATTGTCTATAAAAGGAGCACATATTTTCGTATTATTATTGAAGTTTTGACCAATTATTAGATTTATGAGCACTATCTGAGAGCTCTTCTGTCAATTATTCAAAATTATGTGAACAGGGCTTTCATTCGAGTCTTATATGAAAGTTCTACTACGATTTTCGAGAAACTGGCTATTCCAAGCTGCAAATCGACGGCCATCTTGGATTCAAAGCTTTAAAAATGGGTCTAATCGCCAAACCGACTTCAGAAACGAATTCCTCGACCCTCAAAACCATAAAAACCACATACTACGCGATACTCTAGGCTAAACCATTGCAAAGATAGTGTCAGATGTGGTAAACGGCCCGCCATATTGGATTTGGGCCCTGGCGGGGTATGCCCACACTTTCGCGAGGGGCATGGGGGCTAAATTTTTTATAAAACCTTCTTAGAGGACAAATCCGTTGAGAAATCGTCATTGTCTCTCAATTCATGTGCCATAGCCACTCTTATCACAGCACTTTAGAAAATCGCTAAATTGTCTATAAAAGGAGCACATATTTTCGTATTATTATTGAAGTTTTGACCAATTATTAGATTTATGAGCACTATCTGAGAGCTCTTCTGTCAATTATTCTAAAAATTATGTGAACAGGGCTTTCATTCGAGTCTTATATGAAAGTTCTACTACGATTTCGAGAAACTGGCTATTCCAAGCTGCAAATCGACGGCCATCTTGGATTCAAAGCTTTAAAAAATGGGTCTAATCGCCAAACCGACTTCAGAAACGAATTCCTCGACCCTCAAAACCATAAAAACCACATACTACGCGATACTCTAGGCTAAACCATTGCAAAGATAGTGTCAGATGTGGTAAACGGCCGCCATATTGGATTTTGGGCCCTGGCGGGGTATGCCCACACTTTCGCGAGGGGCATGGGGGCTTAATTTTTTATAAAACCTTCTTAGAGGACAAATCCGTTGAAAAATCGTCATTGTCTCTCAACGGTCACAAAAGTGTCGAAAATGACTCTACTATAGTCCTACTATGTTATGCACGGGTTAGGCCCCGCCCACTTCTTGGTATCGTCCGTGCTGTCTTAAGCCCACCCTAGCTAGCGTGTCTGCAGCGAGAACCGAGCAGGCCCTAATTACCAACTAATTGATAAATGGAACATACCCTCTGTTGTACCGGAAATGGCGGAAGAGAAACAATTGAATCTCGCGTCACATCCGGTGTCTGGGCGTCACGCAGCCCATCAAACATATCACACAGCATTATCAAGGGGGCTGTGCTGCCTCACGGTAGAAGGCGGTGTGTACACGTCAGTGTGGGGCTCACAAGGCGGTGAGGATATTAGAACGAAACCGAAGAGTCTTGACGTTAATTGGACTTCACATCACATTACGTAAACCGACGGAGAGGAGGTGTTGATATGTGCGTGAACCGTGAAGCCATCAACTTAAACTTTCAAAATTCTCATCCAAAGTAATTTATTTAACAAAATTCAATTCACATTAAACACATTTTCCTATTCTTATTTATTTGCATTCAAATCAATCATTTAATTTTGCTATTAATATCATCATTATCATTTTCTTTCCTTTTAAACACTTAGAAAATCTCCCCGTCTGGGCCTGGGGTAGAATTGGCCCAGAGCATGGCTCTGCTAATCGTAAAAGGCGATTCAAGAGAAAAAGTCCACCTCGCAAACATCAGCTAGTATAAAGGGTAGTATTTTACTCCCCGAAAATAGAGGTGAGCTCTGGCAATCGTCGTCGGAGACCTTGCCCCCGTCCTTTGAAGACCCCTCGACGGACGATGACGACATGACACCACGAACGATGACGAAGACAATAACGACCGCGACGTGAGAACCCCTTTCCTACCCTTACCCGTGGCTGGTACTGACCAGCATGGGCCCTCCTCCCCCCCCCTCCCCCTAGGTTAGAGTGGTGCATTATGACCTAACGGTTGACGCGTCCTTAATCCAAATAAACAAAAACATCTTATTCGGGAGGTCCCGGGTTCATATCCCGTCAGGACAGGAAATCCTGACTGAAGGTTTTCTCCGAGGTTTACTCAGTCGTTAATGCGAATGCAAGAGATTGAGTCCTCTTAATCAGCCCTCGGGCATCCCTTCATAATTGTCTTATCCGCAACATACCTAGTAAGACACCTGAAGAGGGGCATGAATTGCACCCTGGGCAGGCTAAACACAAATATTTGTATTATATTATTGTCAACATAATAATATTATTGCAAAGATAGACTAATATTCACAAATTGACCAACAGATAGACAGAATTCTTTAACTTTTTTCGGTTATTTACAATTTTGTTCACTTGTACCTCTTTTCTTAAAAAAAAAATAACACTTAGACTCCAAGCTCACCCTACAATGTATATACTTTCCATTCTTGAGTGTTCTGACATGTAACTTCCCTGTGCATACCCCTGGGCTATTAGGGGTGGCAGGCGGGGGGGGGCTAGAAGATTGTTTTGGGGTGCCCCGAGCTCAATGCTGGGCAACCCCTGGGTTGTTGGGGTTGTAAGATGTAGATTGTAGCCAGAGCAATGTATGCGAACAAGGGGTTGGAAGCGGTTTGTATTAAAGAAATAGTTACACTTGGGGGAAGAAAAGTAAAACAAGAGAACAGACTTGAGGAGGTTTTATACTCGGTCCTCGGTTGAACATGCAGGACATACCTTGCAAGTGCCTCGTCGTCGTTATCCTGAATCGCTCACATGGTTTCTGATCTTTCTCAGCGTCTGGGCCCGGGGTAGAATTGGCTCAGAGCATGGCTCTGCTAATCGTACAAGGCGATTCAAGAGAAAAAGTTCACCTCGCAAACATCAGCTGGTAAGAGCGGAGTATCATACTCCCCGAAACTAGAGGCGAGCTCTGGCAATCGTCGTCGGGGACCTTGCCCCCTTCCCTTGACGACCCCCCCGCGACGACGACAATGACACTACGAACGATGACAAAGACGATGACGACCGCGACGTGAGAAACCCCCCTTCCTCCCCCTACCGTGGCTGGTTCTGACCAGCATGGGCTTCTCCTCCCCATATCTCTGAGGCTAAGGTGGCGCATTATGACCTAATGGTTGACGCGCCCTTAGACCAAATAAACTTAATGTTAAAATCCACTCTAAGGTAGGGGGAAGAATGGGACTGTTTTACCGGGTACTCAACATATGGCTCGCTCACTCGTCTAACAACGACTTTGGCGTTTTCCTAGTTATTATACATCCTTTATATTATTATAGTGGATGAGTGTGGGTGAAGTGCGCTTTAAGTTGGTTTAATTATGAATAATTATTTAGGATGCAGACTTAAGATCAGTTGAAAAATAAACAAAACGAATTTGTTACCATAAGAATAAATTATATAGACATTGAACATGAATGAGCCACGAGAGTGTTTTTTACCACTTGAATATCACATGCAGCAGTTTTTTTCTGCGTTTAGTCCATTTATTTATTAGTTAGTTACTATATCGGCCTACATTAATTTTAAATATGCATTTCACTTTTTGAACCTTGTAACGGTCAAAATATTAACTAAAAGGGTGGGGGTGGATTGGCCGAATAATCTACAATCAACCTTATAATTAATGCGTATGACCGTTACAAGTTTCAAAAAGTACAATGCACTTTTAAATTAATGTAGGCCGATATAGTAGCTAACTAATAAATAAATCGACTAAACGCAGAAAGAAAATGCTGCATGTGATATTCAAGTGGTAAAAAACACTCTCATATGGCTCATTCATGTCAAATGCTAATAATATCAATAGTAAAGATGCAGGCTTATTATGGTCTTAGCTAGGAACTGGATAGACATTAAAGAAAGATAGAAAGACAAATATAAATATTATAGCCGATCCTTAGACGCTGTAGCCTCTGCAGATAACTTAGATACAGAGAAAGTATGGGCTGTACGGCTGTACCTGAGCAAGCGTTTATGTTACCATAGCCTCTAACGCGTATAATGAAAATTGCGACTGTTGCTGGTTCTGACCAGCATGGCCCTCCTCTACATATATCCCCTCGGCTAGAGTGGCGCATAATGACCTAACGGTTGACGCGCCCTTAATCCAAATAAAACAATACCGTGAATCCAACTATGACGACGACAACTTTGTTTTAAGTATTTAATTATGTAATTCTCAAATGGCAATAACATTAAATACCCTTTATACTTCCAAGAAAGTAACCATCGTCCTCAGTTAAGTATCGAAGCAACTCACTTAATGAAACAGCAAGAACCTCGTGTATGTAGTTAAACTAAATGTATGCAAATTACAACATCTAATCCATTAATGGTTTTCAAATTAATTAAAAGCCAAAAAACAAAGTTTTTTAATTAAAAGCGTCCATGAAATAGCGTTGTAAACTCTGGGTCGTCATGTGAGCCTAGGCTATTAGACTAATGGTCTGGAACTGTTTGACTATTTTCTAGCTGTACTCTACGGAATATAGGCCACGCCCACTCTGCACACGACCGAAACATATAGAGGGACATTAATCGTGGAATTACTTTTCTATTTCGTGATTGTTGAACTTTCAAAATTCTCTTATATGACATTATTGTCCCCATGTTAAGTTCGATTTAATCTAATCATCAAACACACCATAAACTCATTTGATTAACTTTCAATATCTCAGGCGGCTCAGTATGACCCTACCGGTTGAAGCGCCCTAGTTTCTCAAGTCGTCGTTGTCCGGAATAACAGACATGGTTTCTGATCTTTCTCCCTGTCTGGGCCCGGGGTAGAATAGACCCAGAGCATGGTTCTGCTAATCGTAAAGTTCAACTCGCAGACATCAGCTGGTAAGAGTGGAGTATATTACCTTCCCAAACTAGAGGCGAGCTCTGGCAGTCGTCGTTGGGGAATCTTTCCCTTTCCCCTTCACAAAGACGATGACGACCGCGACGTGAGAAACCACCCTTCTTCCACTAACCCGTGGCTGGTTCTGACCAGCATGGGCCTCTCCTCCCCATAGCCCATAGGCTAGAGTGGTGTATTATGACCTAACGGTTGACACGCCTGATAATAATAAAATTGACAAATAAATGATTTGAAATATAGTTGCAGTTTTGCTGCATCCAATCAACAGAACCTAGTAAATACTATTTTTAAATGACTCATTCTCAGTTTAATTAATTGTTTGTCAAGTTTAATTGACGTGAAACAATTTTACTTGATCTTCATTCAAAAAGAAGAAATAATCTTTTACTATTGCTATTAACTCGGTTATTTAACTTTCTTGTTTAAACTGAGAAAGCAAAAATATAAAAATCAATTTTATTTTTTCCATTAAAATAAATAATTTTTCTTTTGCTGTTACTATCATCAAAATATTTTTTCTTTTTCTTTTATGAACTTACAAAACAATATTCTTCAAACACACAAAAATCTCATTTCATTAAATATCAATATCACAGGCGGCGCAATATGACCCAACCGGTTGAAGCGCCCTGGTTTCTCACGTCGTCTTTCGAGGTATTCCAGCGATTTTTCTATTCCCTATCAAGATAGGTGCATGCAACAATTCCCCAGCTGTTTGTTCTCGATAAAAAAACAAACAGTCGATTCTCCCCGACCTCCTCCGATGTTTGCCGAGCGTCCGCGGCCTGACAGGATGATGAATGAAGCCCGAGGTAAATAGATTAGCTCCTGGTATTAGCATAATGGACCCCATGCACCGAGGGACTTCTTTCTGTCGCGCAAACATCGCATCGACACGTTGTATTCGTGCGCGCGTGAGTTCACCTGCTGCCCGCCAGGGAGGTGTTTACATTAAACAAATGAACAACACTCGGTGGTTGGGGGGGGGGGGTGGAGACCCTGGTGGGGTACAGTCTGGGACAGAAGTAGACCAGCTTCACTTGTTTGTAAGACTATGACGACCACAACGTGAGAACCCATCCCCCCTTTCCTCCCCCTGTACCTTTGCCTGGTTCTTACCACCATGGGCCCCTCCTCCACATATCCCCTAGAATAGAGTGGCCCATTATGACCTAACGGTTGACGCGCCCTTAATCCAACGAAACCAAAACTTATCCCGGGCTTCCTTCCATATCCCCTAGAGTGGCGCATTATGACCGAACTGTTGACACGCCCTTAAACTATGCTTAAACTTAAAGAATAAAAAAAAGTCCTCCTGACACCACAAACTTATTTCATCTGCTAAGGAATTCAGATGGTCTTCGTAGCCTATGACGCAGCAACAGTTGATGGCATGAGTTCCGAGTCCTCCCGAGTACTCACGGAGACATCCGAGTCTACATTTCAGGGGATCCCCGGGAATGTACTATATGATGCCTTGCGCACCCAAGTTGATCTCTCCCAATCATATAAAAGACTTCTATCATAAGATAACGGCGATAAACTTTCCGAAACAAGAGGCAAACTTTGGTAATCGTCGTCGGGGACAACTCTTCATTCCCTTGACGATCTCCCCGACGACGATGACGACAATGACACACTATCGATGACAAAGACGATGACGACCGCGACGTGAGAACCTCCCCATATCCTCTAGGCTAGATGACCTGACGGTCGACGCGCCCTTAATCCAAATAAACCAAAAATAAACCAAACTTCTTTTTTTTAATTTATAAACATAGAAAACAATATCATCGCGTCAAATACACCAAAGCTCTTTTAATTAACTTTCTATGTCACAGGTGGCGCAACATGACCTGACCAGTTGATGCGCCCTAGTCTCTCTCGTCGTTCTCTCAGGCTTTTGGCGCTCTATTTGTCTTATCACTGGCCTGGAACACCTGGATCGCGCATGCTATACTGTAACCTTGAAGCCGACTAGGGACCAAAGCTTAGGCCATCATAAGCCCGACTAATGTTGCTTCAAATGTAGCGGCCATGGCTAGGTGCTAACATCCGCCATGTTGGAGGTGCTAATAGTGGCCATGTTGGAGGTGCTAACATCGGCCATGTTGTAGGTGCAACATTGGCCATTTTTTAGGAGCTTACACCGGCCATGTTGGAGGTGCTAACAAACACATATATATACACGGGAAACATGCCTATGTGCGTTGCGTTTAAGTGCACAAAACGACTTCTCAATGCGGTAAATCTTTTTATAGATAGATTAGTAATCGTGTTGTTTATCTAGGTGCCCGTTAGGGCGCCGCAGCCAAGCCGCGGTGCGCTACACACTCAAGCACCTTATACACCAAGCAGAGTTGGGGTGATTTCGAGGTGTTACCCAGCCGTCATGTAACGTGATGTGAACTTGAAAACTATCACAATCGAGGGGATTTAGGTACCTGACAACACATGCCAAATTTTATTGGGGTACGACCATTCCTTCTTGGTGAAAAAATGGCTTGAAACATGCTCAAAATCACTTTAAGGATGTTAGCTACTCCTACTACTACTGCTACTACTGCTACTTACGTCTTATACGTCGGCCCGCGATTCTGACCAGACGGGTGGGACTACAATGTTCATATTTTACATGGACATTAAGGTTATAGTATTATAGTCTCTTTTGAAAAAAAAAGTTGAAAAAGTTTGTTGGAAGGCTTCCAAATAAAGGTTTTAAAATAAGCCTTATACAATCAACAAGTAACCATAGTTACTTGACACTTGTTGACGGTATAAGCAGAGTACGGCGGGAAAGTGCGATACGTAAACAAATGGCGGACATTTTAAATTTTGCTTCTATGTGTGAAATGAGAAAAGTTGTCATTATACTCTCAAAAAACAAATCAGAAACCGTCCCTGACCTAGGCCCAGATGTAGAAAATTATTTATAATACAACAGTGTAGGTCTAAAGTTCCATTAGGCTATAGGACTAGATAAAATTATTACTTACATTACATGTTTGGCAAGCCTAGCCAACCCTAGGCCAGCACAACATAGTTCTGTCACACAATACACACAAACACAATGTCGAAGCAAGGTGTCAAAATAATATGCGCTTGCTCATCTGTTTGTTTACATAATTGCAACAATCAAATCATTTCACGCAACTCGTCTTTCGATTGGCCAGCGTTTATGAAGGCACTGCCATCTAGAATAAATATAGAACTTTTTCGAGCTCTTTGCTATACGCATATCTTTTTAAAGTGTCAAACGAAAACGACTTCGTTTTTAAATTGCGTTTTAAACAGTCATCTCCCACGAACTCAAGAATTGGGGTCCAGTCCTTATACCGTCGTTATACCATGGTTATACCACCTATACCCAGGATGTACATGAATCCGGGTCTAGATATTTTACATCCTATATTGTTATTGCTAATACCATAGAAATTAAATCAACTTTGATAAAATTATTATATTTTAACATATAATTTTGCAATGGAACTTGAAAAAGTAATGAGATCACACACATAACAAAAACTTGTAGAAATACAGCCAAACCTTACACACTCAAAAGAAATGAGATCTAAAAAAAGGGCCAAGCTCATCTACCCTTCCACATTTGCGCATTCTTAATTCATAAACGTACAGTGTCCCATAACAGCATCCTCGAAAAGCTTGGCAAAATAAAATTTGCATGTTATTACGTTTTAATTAATTAGAAAAAAGAACTTGGATGAACTATTTCGTTTAAATTAATAATCGCAAATTCTATTTTGCCAAGCTTTTCGAGGATGCTGTTATGGGACACTGTACGTTTATGAATTAAGAATGCGCAAATGTGGAAGGGTAGATGAGCTTGGCCCTTTTTTTAGATCTCATTTCTTTTGAGTGTGTAAGGTTTGGCTGTATTTCTATAAGTTTTTGTTATGTGTGTTTAGTTTAACAGTAAGAAAACTTTCTTACTTAGTCCGACCTCCCTTGTCAACATCCGACAGGTAAGCATCCGCTATCCAAGTCAGACGAGTCACCGCGCGCAGCTTCGTCTTGAGGCGACACTCTAAAATATTAATCCGGGACAAACCGTCAGGGATTTCTACGTGGAACATCACGACTTTCTTTTTTATCAAGGGAAGTCTCACGCTTTTAAAGCATGTCATTCAACTTTCAATTACTTTAGAAACGTTTTAATTTTCTGTTGTACGAAGTGTATCTTTGATCGTATTAAACACATGTTCGGCTTTGAATCTGCAATTTATAACAAGTTCGCAACTCTCTTCAGTTTTTTGTCGTGTTCTACAAAATTGTTTATAATAATTTAGTTCTCTCTCATGTTTATTCTTTCGTAATCTAATTTTTTTATTTTACTAGCATCATTACCTAGATGTTTACTTAAAATAACACAGTTAGAATCATTTTAATGACACTTCATGAATAATTGTTTCCATTTTTCTAATACATTTCTACTTTCGAAATTAGAAATGGATACAATCGAAGTTATTAATAAAGTTAAAAGACTCTCTCCATTTTGTGTTTGAACAAAACCGATTAATCTAAAAACCTTTCAAAAGAAACGTAGACGCACAGGAAATAAAAGTAATGTATTTCTAGTAAACAAAATGACTAAAGATCAAGATTTGAATGTAATGACCAACATAAAACTTTCTGTCTAGTGTTTTCTTGTGATGTGTTGTGAGATAGCGCGTGTGTATAAAACACTCAAGACAGAGTCCTGTGAATGTGGGTTAGCAAACAACGAGCGAAGTCAAGGGATGATTTATCATCGAGCCAGCACGCAACACGCACGCCGAGGTGTGAATTAATAAACTAAAGTTGAGAGGGTGGGTTGTGTTTAGAGGGTGAGTCCAACACGCAGGGGTTGCCTTCTCAACTAGCTCGAGGAAAGAATCAGGAGGGGATGATAGAAACAATTAAGGTAACAGGAGATCATAAATAGAAGACAAAAGTCGGAAATTAAGATTGACGCGCCCTTAATTTAAATAAACCAAATAAACGAAAAAACTCGTCCTTGACTAAATATAATGTACAGACCAAGCTTCAAAATTTGTACTAAAAAGTACAATTACCCCTCGACCAATTATACAACTCCCACCAAGTAATACCAACCGTGCAAATATGAAAACATTTTGGAAATGTTTCGTTCTACTTAGCATATTAATGTTGATCTGGATAAGTCGCCGCTTTCAACGCAAACTTTTCCCCTGGTAAACATTATTTTGATAATTCTCTTGCGCGCATCAACAGAATTACTATCGGCCATGTTTCGTGGTGACGTCATCTGTAGCTAGTGACTTCAGGGAGGAAACCTGATGGGCCTGAATGATGATGCAAACAACACACGCGTAGATCGTCACCGGCTGGGTTAAGTTGGTATCGTTGATGGAAGAGGGGGAAAGGGGTTGGACCCGTCTTCTTTATTTATTTATTTTACGTCAATCCTATTCAGTTATAAAAACTGATTTACAAAAGAGGACAACTAAATAAATGTAATAACATAGATGCAGACACAAACATTAACTACATTTAAGTAAATATTTGAAATAGTAATATTACAACAATGCATTAAAAACTCAACAAATTTGATAACAAATAAAAAGGATATACAATGCAATTTATGAATGAATCAAATATAAAAAAGGGTGGAGAATGAAAAAAAAAATTGGGGTAGATTGTGCGCTGGGTGGGGATGATTTCTTCTTACTCTACCTCAGTCTGGGCCCGGGGTAGAATTGGCCCAGAGCATGGCTCTGCTAACCGTAAAAGTCGATTGAAGAGAAAAAGTCCACCTCGCAAACATCAGCTAGTATGAAGGGTAGTATTTTTCTTCCCGAAAAAAGAGGCGAGCTCTGGCAATCGTCGTCGGGGACCTTGCCCCTTCCCTTGACGACCCCTCGACGACGATGACGACAATGACACCACGAACGATGACGAAAACAATGACGACAGCGACGTGAGAACCTCGCTTTCCTCCCCTAACCCGTGGCTAGTTCTGACCAGCATGGGGCCCTCCCCCCCCCCCTAGGTAAGAGTGGAGCATTATGACCTAACGGTTGACGCGTCCTTAATCAAAATAAACTACCAAAAAAACAACCGTTCCAGACGTCAAGAGTGGATTCAAGCAACGATTGTTGGATTTGCTACAAGCATCTTGGGATGTGTTGCAAAATAACAAATTGCGTAGTGTGATGCCCACATTGACTAATAAAATTCGTCCACCTACGTCTCGACTCTCACGTAGAGAAGAGGTGGTATTGTCTAGACTTCGTATAGGGCACACACGCCTAACTCACGGATATCTCTTAACCAGAGAAAAGTTTGTTCGTAGTTGTGATGTACCTTTAACCGTACATCATATGCTAGCAGAATGTACCAAATATGATGCCTTACGCACGCAATTTCATCTCTCCCAATCATATAAAGAACTTATATCATAATATGATAACGGCGACAAACTTTCTAAATTTTAAAATTTAAATCACACCATAGACATTTCTTTAATTAATTTATTTCCATTCCCACAAATAACTTTTGTTTTGCTTTTACAATCATCATCATTTACTTTTTTGATACAAACACCATTAACTTATCTCATCAACTTTCAATATCACACGCGGCGCAATATGACCTAACCGGTTGAAGCGCCCTAGTTTCTCACGACGTCCTTGGTACAGTTTCAAATCACTAGTCCTCTCCACAAGATTGCTTGAGAGTTTTTTGTTCGTTTTTGTCTAATTGCTCTCATTGGACAAACGGATATTTCGATATTGATTCATTATGTTTAATCTAAGATAAATGTTATCAGCCCGGGGAAGAATTGGCCCAGATCAAGGCTCTGCTAATTGTAAAAGGCGATTCAAGAGAAAAAGTCCATCTCGCAAACATCAGCTAGTTTGAAGGGTAGTATTTTACTCTCCGAAAATAGAGGCGAGCTCTGGCAATCGTCGTCGGGTCCTTACCCTTTCCCTTAACGACCCCTTGACGACGATGACAATGACACCACGAACGATTTCGACTACGACGTGAGAAACCCCCCTTCCTCCCCTTAACCGAGGCTGGTTCTGACCAGAATGGGCTCCTCCTCCCCATATCCCCTAGGCTAGAGTGGTGCATTATGACATATAACGGTTGACGCGTCCTTAATTCAAATACGTAAACAAAAAATTCCACGCACTCATCCATCAACGCGAGTGTTAAAATAATAATTACTTTTGGCAAGGCGGCCAAAGAGTTTGAACGGTATAGTTAGGTGGTTTTATCTCAGTTTCTGAGTTCTTTGCTGCGAACATGCGCAATATTTTTCGTCGCTGCCGCGTAGAATGTTTTGAATTTAAAGGGCTGTGGATAAGGCATTGTTCAGGAAACAGAAGCCAACGCCGTTTTGTTTATCTTGATCGCATTTTGCAATTTTCCTGTTGTGTTTGATTTCTCTTTGACTAATTTACATATTTTTATCTAGTTATTCGTGTGGAAGATCAATCACAGTTAGTGCTCATAACATACGAAGAACTTCTCTCTGCGTTTTGAAACTGGTAATCGGGCGTGATGTTCTGTGACATGAGTTATATGGTCGTCTAGCCTGGTTGGCTTTTCATCTGCCAACAATATTCCTATTCAGCCAACCTAGCTTCGATTTAGGATGAACGTTTCTCAAATATATCTACATGGAAGGTTTTCAAACCCTTAATATCCCACTCCATGCTGTTTGATGTATAGTTTATTAATTTGAAACCCACTCATCCTTTCCGCTAGTGGCTAGTACTACCCCTATCTCCTACCCTTACCCATGGCTGGTTCTGTTCAGCATGGGACTGCATCCCTTATCCCCTAGACTAGAGGGGCGCATTATGAAAACGGTTGACGCGCTCTTAAACTATGAATCCAAATTCCATTCATCCTATTCCGCGAGTGGCTAGTACTCTGCTCTTTGTAAAAGGCGATTCGAGAGGAAAAGTCTACTTCGCAAACATCAGCTAGTAAAAGCAGGGTAATAGTGGGGCTCTGGCAATCGTCGTCGGGGCACTTCGCCTCTCCCCGCCGACGATGACAATAACCGCGACGTCAGAACCCCCTTCCTCCGCTTACCCGTGGCTGGTTCTGACCAGCATGGGCGTCTCCTCCCCATATCACCTAGGCTAGAGTGGTGCATTACGACCTAACGGTTGACGCGTCCATAATCCAAATAAAGAACACCGCATCCTTTCCTATCCTGCCTCCGTCTGGGCCCGGGATAAAATGTGACCCAGAGCATGGCTTTGCTAATCTTAAAAGGCGATTCAAGAGAAAATGTTCACCTCGCAAACATCAGCTAGTATGAAGTGGTTGTATTTTACTCCATGAAAATAGAGGCGAGCTCTGGCAATCGTCGTCGGGGACTTTGTCCCCTTGCCTTGACGACCCCTTGATGACAATGACGACAATGACACCAAGAACGATGACAAAGACAATGACGACCGCGACGTGAGAAACCCCCCTTCTTCTCCTTATACCCATGGCTGGTTCTGACCAGAATGGGCTCCTCCTCTCCATATCCCCTAGGCTAAAGTGGTGCATTATGACCAAACGGTTGACGCGCCCTTAATCCAAATAAATCTTAATCCAAATAAACCAAAATAACCCAAACCCCAGTGTGAAGCCCGCTCAGGGGTCGAGGGGCGGGTTTTAGTCACATCCCAAGAAAGATGAGAACGGACCCGGCTCCTCCACCAAACTCCCCTTGAATGTTTTCACATCCTGTTTATTATAGAAACTGTAACCCCAACAAGTATTTGTTACCACATAATCTATAGAATAATACTACACTAAAATGACTGTTTAAAATTTGTTTATCTTGTAACTGTGATTTTACATGATTTTTTAAAGTTTTAAAATCCTGAAGTTTGCAAAAATTGGCTTCTCAACAATTTCTTAATTTGGCTTCAACTAACTAATTTGTTGTTACACATAGATACTAACATGAAGCAAACAAAATAAACAGTATTTCAAGTTATTTGTATACAAACACAGTTCCCGCTCCTGTGGGCGTGTGAATAACAATACACCATTTCAAATACATATGTTTATCCGCATATATCAGTTTCTTTATTTTGATGTGAAATTTCATAAATATTACACTGTTCTGTGAATGTAAAAATCTTAAATATTTTATTTTTATCTGATTTCCTCAAAACAAGAATCTCTTCTGTGCTATTTATTTTTATCATTGTTTCCAGCCCCGGACAGTCAAACTGTAATTTCGAATTACAGTTTTTAATCTAATGCAATAATTGGGAATCCTTAAGAAACCAGGACATTATTATCTATCTACATAATCCTTACTATATTAAATAATTTCTCATTTGCTTATGCTATCATCACCATTATTTTCTTTTCTATGTTAAATATGGAAAACAATGTATTCATAAAAACACCATACACTTATTTCACCACTTAAAAATATCACTGGCGCGCAATTTTACCTTCCTGGTTGCAGCGCCCTAGTTTCTCACGTCGTTCTATTCTTCTGTGCAGTGTTCGACTTTATTGACAAAGACTATGACGACCACGACGTGAGACCCCCTTCATTTTTAAAGTACAAAGGGATTGGGTCATATAATTAGTTTAATTTTACATATTTGGTACGTCAATATCTAAAATCTATTTTACTGACAAAGCATGTCTATAACAAAAAACGCTTTTTCACGAAGTTCCAATAATATGGTAATGCTGGATAGTACATAAAACTCCATTACTATTCCTGATTTGTTAGTTTAATTTCTGCAGTAAAAACTATTGAACACAACCCACCAAACAGATGACTGTGTATTGATCCTGAGCAACATGGACAAACCCGATGTTTTATGCGAGGTCCATGCAATGATTATAAACTCGCCAATCACATAAATGTAAATTTCAAATTTAAATAATCTGCTCATTTCGAACGAACAAAAAACTTCCGTTACTGAACGAATCACACGAACGAGAGTTAAACCAGGCTGGCCAACGAGCCGGACAATCTAGCCAACCTAACGCAATAAAACAGTCATTTCTATTTTAATTGGTGTTTCGGTTTATTGCGCTGAAACCACTGTTTGATGGATCGTTTGGGAGATAGGTCTGAATGTTTGGACAAGGTTTCCCCCGTCTGGGCCCGGGGTAGAATTGACCCAGAGCATGGCTCTGCTAATCGTACAAGACGATTCAAGAGAAAAAGTCCACCTCGCTAACATCAGCTAGTATGAAAGGAAGTATTTTACTCCCCGAAAATAGAGGCGAGCTCTGGCAATCGCCGTCGGGGACCTTGTCCCCTTCCTTTGACGACTCCCCGGCGACGATGACGATGACACAACGAACAATGACAAAGACGATGACGACCGCGACGTGAGAAACCCCCCTTCCTCCCCTTACCCGTGGCTGGTTCTGACCAGCATGCCCCCCCCCCCCTTAGGCTAGAGTGGTGCATTATGACCTAACGGTTGACGCGTCCTTAATCCAAATAATCCAAACCCCTTTACCCGTGCCCCCGTCTGGGCCCGGGGTAGAATAGGCCCAGAGCATGGCTCTGCTAATCGTAAAAGGCGATTCAAGAGAAAAAGTCCACCTTGCAAACATCAGCTAGTAAGAGCGGAGTATCTTACTCCCCAAACTAGAGGCGAGCTCTGGCAATCGTCGTCGGGGACCTTGCCCCATTCCCTTGACGACCCCCCGGCGACGATGACAATGACACAAACGAACGATGACAAAGACGATGACGACCGCGACGTGAGAAACCCCCCTTCCTCCCCTTACCCGTGGCTGGTTCTGACCAGCTTAGGCCCCTCCTACTCCCCCCTTCCCCTAGGTTTGAGTAGTGCATTATAACCTAACGGTTGACGCGTCCTTAATTCAAATAAACCAAAAAAACTAGTCCCGGACTTTAGCCCAGAGCATGGCTCTGCTGGTCGTAATAGGCGAGGAAAGAGATAAAGTTCATCTCGCAGACATCGGCTGGTATATGGGGGTGTATGTAACTCCCCGAAACTAGGGGCGAGATCTGGCAGTCGTCATCGGGACTCTTCATCTTCCCTTGACGACCTACCCGAAGACGATTACAATGAAAATACTAACGATGACAAAGACTATGACGACCGCAACGTGATAGCCCTGCTGTTCCTCCTTTCCCGTGGCTGGTTCTGATCAGCATTGGGCCCCTCCTCCCCATATCCCCTAGGCTACAGTGGCGTAATATCACCTAACGGTTGACGCGCCTTTATCCCAAATTTAAAAACACCGACATAAACTTAAAAACAATATAACCATCAAACACACCAAAATCTCATTTTATTAACTTAAAATATGACAGGCGGCGCAATATGACCTAACCGGTTGAAGCGCCCTAGTTTCTTACGTCGTCGTGTTGCGAAAATTGCACTGTAATTTTTTAAAAGACATCACTAATAAATCATTATCATTATCTGTTGCCACGTCCAACTCTGCGTTGGGTCGGCATTGAAGACAGGCCTCTCCATCTTCTTCTGTCCTGCCACCACTCCTCTCCTTCCACCACATTCCAGTCTCCTCCTCACTGTTCTACATCATTTCTCACACTATTCTGCCATTGTTGTCGTGATCTTGCCCCTTGGTATTCTACCTGGAACTTCCAATTCCACCATCCTTCTCGGCATTAAAAAATAAAACAAAACCATCCTTTTATAATGTCCGTAAAAAATAAAAATAAAAATAATTTAAATAAAAAAAATAAATAATTATCCACTTTGCTAGAGTGACGCGTATGACCTGACGGTTTACGCACCCTTAATCAAAAAAACATTTTTATCGTCGATAGCAAAATAAATCGTTATTTTATTATTACATCGATTATTAATCTATATTGATACGTTTTAGCGTCGGCCTATTGGTTTGAGCCCAGGACATAAAACAGTCGATTGTCCCGACAAAACACGTAAAATGTGTAGTTAAAACTTAATTATATTATCATTAATCACACACGGCTATTAATCAAGTGGGGTTGGGGGTGCGAAGTGTATCTAATGGAGCCATGTGTTGCAGACAATGATGCATTGAGATGAGCCATATGGCGTCTGCACATGTCACATGCACTGCACTCCTGAGAGCCTGATACCCGTCTGGGCCCGGGGTAGAGTAGGCCCAGAGCATGGCTCTGCTAAGCGAACTAGGCAATTTAAGAGAAAAAGTCCACCTCGCAAACATCTACTAGTATTAGCGAAGTAATTACTCCCCGAAACTAGAGGCGAGCTCTTGCAATCGTCGTCGGGTACACCTCCCCCTTCCCTTGACGACCTCCCCGACGACGCAGATAATGACACAACGAACGATGACAAAGACGATGACGACCGCGACGTGAGAAACCCCCATTCCTCACCCTACCAGTGGCTGGTTCTGACCATCATGGGCCCCTCCTACCCATATCCCCTCCCTAGGCTAGAGTAGCGCATTGTGACCTAACGGTTGACGCGTACTAGCTTAATCCAAATAAACCTTGTGCAGGCAATTGATCACTCTCAATCATAAGGAACTTTTTTCATATGATAACTGCGACAAACTTTCTTAATTTCTCATTCAAAGTTATTTATTTATCAACATAAATTTCACATCATACACATTTCCTTTATTACTTCCGTTATTTATTTTCATTCAAATAATCCCCGTCTGGGTCCGGAGTAGAATAATTGGCCCAGAGCATGGCTCTGCTAATCGTACAAGGCGATTCAAGTGAAAAAGTCCACCTCGCAAACATCAGCTCGTAGGGTATAAAGTGTAGTATTTTACTCCCCGAAAATAGAAGCGAGCTCTGGCAATCGTCGTCGGGGACCTTGCCCCCTTCCCTTGACGACCCCTCGACGACGATGACGACAATGACACCACGAACGATGACGAAGACAATGACAACCGCGACGTGAGAACCCCCTTTCCTCCTCTTACCCGTGGCTGGTTCTGACCAGCATGCCCCCCCCCCACCCCCCCCCCCCTAGGTTAGAGTGGTGCATTTTGACCTAGCGGTTGACGCATCCTTAATTAAAATAAACAAAAATCATTCAAATAAATAATTTTTCTATTGCTATTAATATCGTAAACATCATTTTCCAACCAACAAATAAAACTATATAATCATCAAACACACCATAAAATCATCTCATCAACTTTCAATATCACCGGCGGCGCAATATGACCTAACCGGTTGAAGCGCCCTAGTTTCTCAAGTCGTCGTTTATGTGTGATGGTTGTCTGTCACTTTGTCATGTTTTGATGATGTTAATTTCTGAATTGTAGTAAAAAAAAAATATATATATGACATAATGAAATTCTTTCGAGTTTCCGAGTTAAATAAGTTTTATTACCAACGTTTCGAACAGTTCTCCCTGCCCATTCTCAAGGTAACGACATACAAATTAAAAAACATTGAGTAAACAAACAAGACAATAACAAATAATATAAAAGACAAAACAAGTCACTGCAACTGCTCAGCTTTGCGATGACCTTAACAGGCGTTTGGTAGGTGGAGCTTCAGGTGGCTTCTTTCTTCTACTATCCACTCTAGCTGGAGGAACTACATTTTCCGTGTATATATATAATATATAAGTTCAACTTTTCAAAATATCTTAAATCATTAACATTGCATAAGTATAAATTATAATTAAACAATCGGCCCTTCAAATAGCATACTTTATTCGAGCTCTCTGATAAATGTTTTATAAAGTCGCAATAATGGGAGTATGCATCGATAAAAAAGATTGTGTCTTCTCGATTGACTATAAGTTATGTTTTTACATCAAAACTTCAGCTTTATACACATTAGAAAACGTATTTTCGTGGCCGCAACGAATCAACTCCTTGAATTCCGTCCAACTTTGCAGATAATTCCCATATAGAAGAATAATCTCGAAACGAGATAGACTCAGCTAGGAATAAAACAAGAACAACTGTTCTGTTGGACCGCAGATCGCCGAAGATATCTTGATGGTGAAGTAACGTAGAGTTTATTTGACAGTCCACGAAGAGGGAGATAAAAGAGGTTGGTAAGGAAGAGAGGACACTTGGCAGGGGCTTCTCAAGATGTTTGCCGGAATAATAGCGCCGTATAAAACTCGGGATTTATCTCATACTTTCACCCCCCCCCCCCTGACATACATGGGTTAGTTTTATGAAAAATATGCCGCTTCTTTGTCGGGGTACAGGCGGGGACAAGATGCGGGACAATCTGGAGGGGTTGAGAGATAGATGGATAAACGTCATATGTTCTAGGATGGCCACTCTTCCATACTAGTATTATATTCAATACAAATCACAGTAATTTTTGAATGTAGCTTTATTATGAATCACAATCAAACATTGGAAGTATTAAATTTACAGTCCATACATTATATCCCCCTCTGGGTCTGGGGTAGAATTGGCCCAGAGCACGGCTCTGCTAATCGTAAAAGGCGATTCAAGAGAAAAAGTCCACCTCGCAAACATCAGCTGGTAAGAGCGGAGTATCTTACTCCCCGAAACTAGAGGCGAGCTCTGGGAATCGTCATCGGGGACCTTGTCCCCTTCCCTTGACGACCCCCCGGCGACGATGACAATGACACAACGAACGATGACAAAGACGATGACGACCGCGACGTGAGATACCCCCCTAATTCCCCTTACCCGTGGCTGGTTCTGACCCGCATGGGCTCCTCCCCCCCCCCCCCCCTTAGGCTAGAGTGGTGCATTATGACCTAACGGTTGACGCGTCCTTAATCCAAATAATCCAAAATCCCCATACCCCTTAGGCAAGAGTGGGTGCATTATGACCAAACGGTTGACGCGTTCTTAATCCAAATAAACTAAACTCAGAAACTTAGAAACCAAAAAATCTTCAAACACCCAACAAATTCATTTAATTAATTTACAGCATCACAGGCGACGATTAGCAGAGCCATAGGCCCAGAGCATGGCTCTGCTTATCGTAAAAGGCGATTCAAGAGAAAAAGTCCACCTCGCAAACATCAGCTAGAAAGAACGGAATATCTTACTCCCCGAAACTAGAGGCGAGCTCTGGCAATCGTCGCCGGGGACCTTGCCCCCTTCCCTTGAGACCCCCCGGCGACGATGACAATGACACAACGAACGATGACAAAGACGATGACGACCGCGACGTGAGAAACCCCCCTTCCACCCCTTACCCGTGGCTGGTTCTGACCAGCATGGGCCCCTCCTCCCCCCCCCCCCTTAGGCTAGAGTGGTGCATTATGACCTAACCGGTTGGAGCGCCCTAGTTTCTCAAGTCGTCGTGGTTGCGACACGCACTACCTAATTATCTTCTGCATAAACACGACCAAGAGTCTTCACTCTGAGCGTCGCCCTCCGACTTCTTTGTTTCACCCCCACCCCCCCCTTACCCCCCTCGCTCCCCACAATCAAAATATCGCGTTTCACTTTCGCCCTCGTAATTATTCAAAGGGAGGGGGGGCTTAACTAGTACCTTCATTCGCCATTGTTGTTTTTAAAATGTAAATTTACTCAAAACGTAATTTCTTATTTGTTTCTTGAAGATGAAACTTCTCCTCATGGCTGCGTTAATTAAGTCTTTAAGGCGTTTGTTTCATCTTGGCACTTTGCCAGACCCTCCCCTCCTTCCCCTCCTTCCCATCCTCCCCTCCTCCCCCCCCAACCCCCCAACACCGCGACACAATACTGTCGGCCGGGGGAACATTTTCACACACAATTACTAGCTGAACTCAATATGATTTGCAGCTTTAGTTGCTTATCAAGAATACAGACAGACAGATAGATAGACAGTTACAAATAAAACTCGTATTCCTGCCTCTCGACTCTCGTCTGGGCCCGGGGTAGGCCTACATTGGCCCAGAGCATGGCTCTGTTAATTGAAAAAAGGCGATTCAAGAGAAATAGTCCTCGCAAACATCAGCTAGAAAGAGCGGAGTACCTTACTCCCCGAAACTAGAGGCGAGCTCTGGCAATCGTCGTCGGGAACCTTGCCCCCTTCCCTTGACGAGCCCCCGGCGACGATGACAATGACACAACGAACGATGACAAAGACGATGACTACCGCGACGTGAGAAACCCCCCTTCCCCCCTTACCCGTGGCTGGTTCTGATCAGCATGGGCCCCTCCTCCCCCCCCCCCTAGGCTAGAGTGGTGCATTATGACCTAACGGTTGACGAGTCCTTAATCCAAATAAACCAAAAAAAATAATTTTATTTTGCTACTAATTGCATATTTTTTATAAACTTACAAAATAAATCTAATCATCAAACACACCATCAACTCATTTAATTTACTTTCATTGTCACAGGCGGCGCAATATGACCTAACCGGTTGAAACGCCCTAGTTTCTCACGTTGTCGGTGTGATTTCACTGACTTGCGTAAAAATGTGTTTTGAGCACTCTATTATGCATGTTAATATCATGTTTAAATCCAAGGAATTCAACTGCACAGTGATGTTTGATCGTACACTGATTAATATAAAATGTAGATACCTCCGCAAAGAAGATGAATTAAAAATTCTAATTTATTTAAACATGTATAAATGTGGTTTGTAAGGTGACGAGTCGCTGAAGACCTGAAGCTAAATGTCATCATGCAAGAAGTTGAGTTAACCTAAGAATTATGAGCTCCAACTTCCTGAACATTGAGATGAAACTCTCCCCTTGTCAGACAAGATCAATTAGTGGGCGCCTCTATCTCTGACGCTTCGAACTCTTGTTGGAACTTCTAATTAGTGTTTAACTAATTAATTAATTAAATCATTAATTAATTAAATTCGTTATTGGTGTTTCTGAGTGTAGGGCGGTGAGGGTTGCTGGGTCGCAGGGGGAACGTCATTTAGGCACTTAGAAGGTGACGGCTCCAACATTGTACAAAAAAGTGGTTGGTTCTTATGATGACGGCGAAAAACTTTTTAAATTTCTAATTGAAAGTAATTTATTTAATATTATTTATTTCACGTCAAACACATTTCCTTTATTTAGTATTTCCCAAACATAGAAATAACTTTCGTTTTGCTGAAACTATCATCGCCATCATTTTCTAGTCTTATTTTTCGAAAACAATGAAATCATCAAACACACCAAAAATAAACTCATTTTATTAAATTACAATACCACAGGCGGCGCATATGACCTAACCAGTTGAAGCGCCCTAGGTTCTCACGTCGTATATACACAGGATACCAAAATTATGCACATTTTACGTGGTCGATTCAAGAGACAAAGTGTGCAAACATCAGCTAGTAAGAGGGGAGTATATTACTCCCCGAAACTAGATTCGAGCTCTGGCAATCGTCGTCGGGGACACCTCCCCCTTCCCTTGACGACCTCCCCGACGACGATGCCAAAGACACAACGAACGATGACAATGACACAACGAACGATGACAAAGATGATGACGTTCGCGACGAGAGAAACCCCCCTTCCTCCACCTTACGCGTGGCTGGTTCTGACCAGCATGGGCCCCTCCTCCCCCTATCCCTTAGGCTAAAGTGGTGCATTATGACCTAACGGTTGACGCGTCCTTAACCCAAATATACCAAATTTTTTATTAACTTAAGAAAACAATATAATATATTTTTATTTATTTCTTACCTTGCAAATTTCAAGTATGCATGGTTGCAAGTAGGCTTCTTAACATTTTTGTCATTAACTTTACAATTTTTTAAATTAACAATTATTTACAATATCAAAAATATTACAACTTTGACATAATTAATTTTATTCTTTATCTACCTCCTCCAAACATTTTCTAAAACTTTTCAATGTATGATCATCGAACACACCATAAACTCATTTCATTAACTTTCCATATCACAGGCGGCGCAATATGACCTAACCGGTTGAAGCGCCCTAGTTTCTCACGTCGGTCTTTGGTAAAATCCGTGCATGCAGCGCGCATGAATTCGGTTCCTGGATGGGATATTGTTGATTGTAATCGACCTCTTTGGTCGTTTGAACAGCGCAGTGTATTCACATTTATAATTCCATTATCAATGTAAATTAATTGAAGTAGTGATGTTTTTTTTAAATAATCTTTTAAAGCTATCCTTGAGAATTGTCACAATTTAATTATCATATAGCTGACTTGTATTAAGTTTGTATACCGTATCATGGCCGACAGTGTTGGCTCGAAGCGCGACTCTGATTTGGGAGGTCCCGGGTTCGAATCCCGTCGAGACCGGCAATCCTGACTGAAGATTTTTTCCCGAGGTTTTCCTCAGTCGTTATTGCGAATGCAAGGGATCGAGTCCTCTTAACCAGCCCTCAGACATCCCTTCACAATTTCCTATCCGCACATACCTAGTTCACCTGAAGAGGTGCTAATTGCACCCTATAACAGGTTTCCCACGATACATTTTTTTTTTTTTTACCCTATCATGAAAACTGCTAACGTTTAATACCAGTAGTTCGTTTAAACGTCCTCACACACAACGCGTAGGCCCCTTCAACGTTACAATACACACGGTACCGCGGTGGCACATGCGAACAGGGCGCTGGTAATAAGTAAATAAATGAATACCATCAATACAAAGCGTATCGCTCTGCGAGGACATAGGTTCGAATCTTGCATATCCCCCACGAAAAAAGAGGCGAGCTCTGGACGACGATGACGACCGCGATGTGAGAACCCCCCTTCCTCCCCCTACCCGTGGCTGGTTCTGACCAGCATGGGCCCCTCCCCCCCCCCCTTAGGCTAGAGTGGCGCCTTATGACCTCACGGTTGACGCGCCCTTAATCCAAATAAACCAAACCAAATCATCTTGATTAAGACATAAAATCATAATCTTTTAACTTATCTTATCATTTCCCGTTCTGCAAAGCACCCGAATTTCTCCTAAAACACTTAAATACCATTTTAAAAATTCGCATTTAAATAAAATTACCTGCAGTGAAATTGTATAGGTCATGCCCCCCCCCCCCTCCCCCCCTTCGAGATATATTCCTGCGTTTACGCCACTGTGTGCGTGGCATGGGGTTCCCGATCACTCAGGTGTACGCCACTGCTAGTGAGAGTATTGCATCCGCCACTGCAGAGTGCATTCTACCGGGCGAAGTGCATCATATGACTCACTGATGCATCGCAATCCTTTAGACACCAGGCGTGGAGGCGTCGTAGCCTCAGTCACGGACCTTCCACGGTCGAGGGAAGTCGCGGGCGTGCAGCTAGGGCTAGCGCGACGATATTCTTAACAATACGACATTGCATGTGGTGCTTACGTGATGTGCAGTGTTAGTATGCGTGCAGCGAGGGTTATCGCGAGTCGCGACAGTTTTTAGTGTTATATCGTGTGTTATTTTCGTAATGTGTGAAGCTAGGGTTACAGTGACGATTTATAGATTTATTATTTCTGTTTCTTAAAGTCTCATATTAATGCACTAAGGCTATTCATGACGAGGAGTGGTGACATTGAAGGTCGATTACTAAAAAAACATCATGTGTATGCGGGATTCGAACCCACGTCCTCGTAGAGTCGTGCGGTTTAGGCCCAGCGCCCTAATCACATATGCCACCGCGGACGGTATTATAGACTTATTTTTTCTTTTAATTTTTATCGTGGGAAACCTGTTATAGGGTGCAATTAGGCCCTCTTCAGGTGAACTAGGTATGTGCGGATAGGAAATTGTGAAGGGATAAGAGGACTCAATCCCTTGCATTCGCCTTAACGACTGAGGTAAACCTCGGAAAAAACCTTCAGTCAGGATTGCCGATCTCGACGGGATTCGAACCCGGAACCTCCCGAATCAGAGTCGAGCGCTTAGCGCCCGAGCCAACACTGTCGGTATAGACTTATTGTAAATGTGCTATGGAAATGGACTAGGAAATTATCGATTGACTTTAAAAGGTAAGTTTCATTCATAAGGTGTTGATAGGGGGGGGGGGCATATTATGAGCCTGTTACAATACATGAAACTGTGTGTGTGTGTAATATTGGGGGGGGGGGGTCATCATAGCCATGTGGTGTTGACAGAGGTGGCACAGTGATTGCACGCGTAACTCTACAGTGACAAAACACATCTACGTAAAGATGGCCGCTCTAGGCAGTGGCGTAACTAGGAATAATTTCAGGGGGACGAAGTGGCTGGTAGCTGGGGTCTGGGGCAAAGCCCCAGCCGGCGTAAATTGTCAACATACTACAGTTATTTCGTCATGTTTTGTCATGGCAACTCAAAGGATTACCGTTTTGTTTATGAAGGATATAAACGTAGTTGATTTTGGGCGAAATGTATTTATTTTAATGTCCAACTAAACCACCATGTGTATAAAACTATATTTTGCACAATAATAGAGGCAGTTAACTCTTCTTATTTACTTTCATTCACAGGCCCCCCGTCTGGGCCCGGGGTAGAATTGGCCCAGAGCATGGCTCTGCTAATCGTAAAAGGCGATTCAAGAGAAAAAGTCCACCTCGCAAACATCAGCTAGAAAGAGCGGAGTATCTTACTCCCCGAAACTTGAGGCGAGCTCTGGCAATCGTCGTCGGGGACCTTGTCCCCTTCCCTTGACGACCCCCCGGCGACGATGACAATGACACAACGAACGATGACAAAGACGATGACGACCGCGACGTGAGAAACCCCCCTTCCTCCCCTTACCCGTGGCTGGTTCTGACCAGCATAGGCCCTTCCTCCCCATATCCCCTAGGCTAGATAGGTGCATTCGGGTACTCCGTTTCCTTCCTCAAGCATCGTCCATGCCCGTCTAAGTAAGTTGAAGTAAGTAAAAGTAACCCAGGTTAAAGTTCAGTTAAGTAGTTTTCATAATATATTTAAGTTGGATCCATGACATTGCGTAGCGAGATTGTTTGTCCAATGATATTAATCAAAAGACCACCTTCTCACTGTCGCCACTATGTGTGACTACGTCAGCTAAGTCCTATACTTTGGATGCAGATTTACGAAACGCCCCTATTCGTGGCTGGATCTAAACAGCATGGGCCCCTAGTCCCCATATCCCCAAGGCTAGAGTGGCGCATTATGACCTAACGGTTGACGCGCTCTTAATTCAAATAAACTAAGCAGGCTCTTATCTAGAAGGACTACGACTTTTCTTGCTTCAGTGCTGCTTACTCTGCACTTGCGAAGTAAACAAAATGTAATTCACAAGAAACACATTTCTTTGGTTTATTTTTTCGAATAAATAACTTTTCATTTACTTACTATCATCAATATAACTTTCTTTTCTTTTATAAACTTAGGTTGTGTTCCGTAAAGGCGACCGGTCGACCATTCTGGGCTCGACTGGGGATTGTTATTTTCATTGTTTCACTCAACGTCTGATTGTTGGGAACTGCCTTGGCTACGGAATGGTGCTTGCTTCTACAAGGCCGTGTTTTTTTATGAAAATTGTGATATCTCGTTAAAATATTTCATAAATCATATCATTTTACTAAATTAATTAATGATTTGAATGGATGAATGATTAATTTATTGTGTACCTATGTGAATTACAGGAACATTCTCGGTAGTGGACATAGTTCCATGATTTTCAATGATATAATTTGAAATAACCGCGCTTTCCTCAAAGACCTGCCCACGACCGGAATAAAACTCTGGGCTTGACCACAACAATCGAAACAACTACGCATCGCATACGTTCCTTGCAAATCTGATCTATCATTGGTGCGAATTGTGTTTACTAAAATTTCATTGGTCACATACTGGTCGTTCTGGTCGTCTTTGCGGAACACAACCTTAGAAAACAATATAATCAACGAACACATTATAAACTCATTTCATTAACTTTGAATATCACAGGCGGCGAAATATGACCTGACCGGTTGAAGCGCCCTAGTTTCTCACGCCGCATGGAGTTGACCCGGTTGGATTGTTCCGTTACCTGGGCTCATCCTTGAAACCACGGCCTTCTAGAGTAAAGCAAGCTGAAACATCTAGGCGGCCGTGGTTTTTACCTTTCCTCCAATCAAAGCCGTGATCGAAGTCACTACACTCAAGGATTCAATCTTACGATCGTTCGTAATAGTTTCCACCTTATCCATCACCTCCCCCCCCCCTCACACACCTGCCAGCAACCCTCATGTCGTCAGCCTAGCCCTACGTGCCCAGCTTCCAGATCCAGCCGCTAGGAGTTATTAGCGCCACCGTGAGCCACCGGGAGTCCCGGCGAGGTACAGTTGTATTCACACAACTGTGAAATAAATAAATAAATAAATAAATTTTTATTTAGAGTCTACCCACTCAGTAATATAACTGATTTTCAGTGGGGGACTTTAAATCAAAGCGACCAAGCCAACCCTGCAGGCCCCGACGCAATCGACGAGTGAGCGATAACCAACCAAAGATCGATATTCTTAATAGGAAATATAGCAATCAGTGGTATGGACAGTGCGAACACCCGCGGATCAACGCCAGAATCAACAAGGCCGATTCAGAACAACTCTGAAATTTATTATGTGCTTCGTTGCTAGGACGGCTCCAAAGTCACCGTTTTACAAACTCCTAAGACAAGAACTGATGGACTTAAGTCCAAATCAGAAGTTAAAAAACTTCTGACTTTAGCGGGAATCGAACCCTGGACCTTCTGCATTGGAAGCAGGTACGCTAACAACAAGACCAACGAGCCACACACTTTTGACTATTCTCGGCGGCCATTTTGTATGTGGACCTCACAAACAAATTGGTGGCTTAATTTAAGCCTTCTTCTTACCTAATAAACGACATGTACATGGTGCAATCTCCAAGGTAAAAATTATTATTTTAAAAGTTATTTTATTAGACTATACACATTCATTGGAATTGAAACAAATAAATAAAAATATTTGTTACATCAACCATTGCTTTAATAGTTGACAACTGTTAAAATATAAATGACCAATGAGAGTGCACTTCAATACCATTCTTGCAACAACAAAAAAACTAGACAAAGGCCTACTGATATTTTATATAAACAGTTTTTCATTTAGCTGTCACTGGATAGGCCTAGGCCCCCGTCTGGGCCCGGGGTAGAATAGGCCCAGAGCATGGCTCTGCTAATCGTAAAAGGCGATTCAAGAGAAAAAGTCCACCTTGCAAACATCAGCTAGAAAGAGCGGAGTATCTTACTCCCCGAAACTAGAGGCGAGCTCTGGCAATCGTCGTCGGGGACCTTGTCCACAATGACAGAACGAACGATGACAAAGACGATGACGACCGCGACGTGAGAAACCCCCCTTCCTCCCCTTACCCGTGGCTGGTTCTGACCAGCATGGGCCCCTTACCCCTATCCCCTAGGTTAGAGTGGCGCATTATAACCTATCGGTTGACGCATCCTTAATCCAAATAAACAAAAAATCGTTCGACATAACTTGATCCTTATGAAGTAGTTAAGGTGAAGACATCTAAAAGACCACTTTGATTTGAACAACAACGTCAATAATGTGACGTAAAAATTTAGCTGTCAAAGTACTTCCAGTGCTCCAAAATCAGGCGGCCATTGCATGACAGCATTTTAAGTTTTTCTGCATTGGTTGTGGAAACAGGTGTACCACAAGGCTCAGTCTTGTCGGTGTCACTATTTGCTATTGGCATAAACAGTGTTGTGGATTGTATTCCAAAGAGCCTAATGTCGTGCCTATTTGTAGATGACCTGGGAATCTTCTACAGATCGGTAAATTTATCAACAGCTCAAAGACACGTGCAAATTGGATTGAACAATATAAGTGAATGGGCTCGAAAGCGGGGGACACGATTCTCTCCCGAAAAGACTCAGTGCATTCACTTTTGTCGTCTTCAAGGGATTCAAAATGACCCACAACTCTGGTTTAACAATATAGAACTTCAATTCAAACCAAATGTCCGTCTTCTCGGCATGGTGTTTGACAAAAAGCTAAATTGGAAACACCACGTTGTTGAGTTACGCAAAAGATGCATGTTGAAAATCAACCTATTGAAAGTTCTAAGCAATACATCGTGGGGTGCAGATAGGACTTGCATGTTGAGAATTTACGGATCTCTAGTTTGCTCCAAGATGGACTATGGATGTTTCGTATACTCTTCAGCAAGTAACACAACCCTTAAACTTCTAGACACTGTCCACCATTGTGGTCTTCGTCTTGCTCTTGGTGCATTTCGAACAAGCCCGGTAGTCAGTTTGTATGCCGAGTCAGGTGTGTCCTCCTTGGCAGAACGGCGAAACCTCTTGATGGGTACGTACGTAATAAAAATTAAATCTATGCCCAACCATCCATCAAACCATGATGTTTTCAATGTGAAATATGTCAGACACTTTGATAACAAACCGATGGCAACCCTTCCAACGGGGTTAAGATGTAAACTTTTGTTTAATCTTATAGAATTTAATCTGTTAACAGTTTTTAATTTTGTTTTTTAGCAATTACCCGCCCTGGTCTACACCAGAGCCGATTTTTCTATTCGACCTTTGTCGTTTTGATAAAAACTCTACTTGCGATAGTGTATTCAAAATTAACTTTAGAAAGATTTGCCATGAACATCAAAGGTTTACTTTGGTATTCACAGATGGCTCCAAAATTGACAACAAGGTTGGAAGTGCCTTTTATTGCTCCACCTTAACTGAACGTTTCAGGCTAAGCGACGTGTGTTCAGTTTTCACTGCAGAGTTATTTGCCATCCGTGAAGCTCTTAAATACATTCTACGCTGTCGTTGTGGAGAATACCTTTTGTGTTCAGATAGCCTAAGTTCACTTCAAGCTATAAAACTCATGTATTCTAGTCATCATTTGGTACAAGACATCCAATTATATTTAGAAAAACTAACCTCTAAGGGATATATAATAGAGTTTTGCTGGATACCTGGACACGTGGGCATAGAGGGAAATGAACACGCTGATCGGGCTGCTAAGGAAGCTTCCCAGCGTCGCGACGTTGATTTCAATCTAGTTCCCGTTCCAGATGTCAAGAGTGGATTCAGCAAAGATTGTTGGATTTGCGACAAGCAACTTGGGATGTGTTGCAAAATAACAAATTGCGTAGTGTGATGCCCACATTGACTAACAAAATTCGTCCACCTACGTCTCGACTCTCACGTAGAGAAGAGGTGGTATTGTCTAGACTTCGTATAGGGCACACACGCCTAACACACGGATATCTCTTAACCAGAGAAAAGGTTATTTCCATATGTGACACATGTGATATACCTTTAACCGTGCATCATATGCTAGCAGAATGTACCAAATATGATGCCTTGCGCATGCAATTTGATCTCTCCCAATCATATGAAGAACTTCTATCATATGATAACGGCGACAAACTTTCTAAATTTCTCATCCATAGTAATCTATTTAACAAAATTTAATTCACATCTTACACATTTCTTTCTTTTCTTTATTTTCATTTACATACATAACTTTAATTTTGCTATTACTTTCTTCATCATCAATTTATTTTGTTATTTATACACTTAGAAAACAATCTAATCATCAAACATACCTGCATTAACTCTTCTCATTTACTTTCATTCACAGGCGGCGCAATATGATCTAACCGGTTGAAGCGCCCTAGTTTCTCACGTCGTCGTTGCATTGGTTGTGCTGAGTTGATCACGTGACCATTTGAAGGTCGTTCAATCCAGGCTGACCTTGAGTCTGAGGGATTCACCGCACATCGCTACATTAGTCAATCACTGCCAGGTGAGAACGCAGGCGTCTTGCAATTAACCCTCGCCCCCGGGGAGACGGGTGCATATTTAATACGAGGGGGGTCAGTGCAACAAGGGTGTATCCACCCTCAAGGTAGAGTCAGCAGGGAGCGAAGAAAATAAGATTTTTACAGAAAAACACACCCCCGTCTGGGCCCGGGGTAGAATTGGCCCAGAGCATGGCTCTGCTAATCGTAAAAGGCGATTCAAGAGAAAAAGTCCACCTCGCAAACATCAGCTAGAAAGAGCGGAGTATCTTACTCCCCGAAACTAGAGGCGAGCTCTGGCAATCGTCGTCGGGGACCTTGCCCCCTTCCCTTGACGACCCCCCGGCGACGATGACAATGCCACAACGAACGATGACAAAGACGATGACGACTGCGACGTGAGAAACCCCTCCTTTCTCCCCTTACCCGTGGCTGGTTCTGACCAACATGGGCCTTTCCTCCCCCCCCCCTAGGTTAGAGTGGTGCATTATGACCTAACGGTTGACGCGTCCCTAATCCAAATATACAAAAAAAAAACAGAAAAACACGAAACCGATATTTTAAAACTTTTTGGAAATTTTAAAACTTTATTTATCTCCATCCATATATTCTCAAAGCATTGTGGAAAAGGTGGGTCTAATATTCTGGATGCCATTTGCTTTAAAAGCTTGTCCCAGAAGTGACACATGTGATGTTTCTTTTAGCCGTACTTCATAAGTAAGCAGAATGTACCAAATGTGCACACAGTTTGTTCTCTCCCAATCTTCATGATAACGGCGACATACTTTCTTAATTTTATTTAACAGAATTAAGTTTACATCCAATACATGATATTTATTTATTTATTTATTTCCATTCAAATAAATCATTTTTCTTTTGCTATTGCTATTACCAGAGTCGATAAAGAAGTTTCCCCGTTGGGGAGGTCCCCTTACTCCCAAGTCAAAACGGAATCTAACGTTCTGCGCGCTGAGGGCGGCTCAAATGTGAAACTAATAAAAGCACTGCACGCTAAATACGGTCAGTAGATAATCGATATGCAGTGACAATGCAATTACAAAACAACAGACGAAACGTCAAACTTTAATTTTATTTCAATCATATTAGCCCAGGGCCCTAGCCTTTTAAAACGATTTACTTTTGATTTATTATTCTACTATAAAGTGTTGCGCAGGCGTCACCGACATTTTCGTACGAAATTAATTGAGATATGGGTTGTTTAAGCCTTACGGACGTAAATGTAGCCTAGGCCCAAGGCCACAATACAGTTTTCAGACGTAAGTACGCCCTAGGCACTCAAATCGAAATCTTGAACAATACATATTGTCGGCCTAGGTCCTAAGCTTAGGTCTACTCCATCAGAAATATCCTCATTAATAAAGAGAGTTTGCTTTATGCCAAAACATTCGCCAACATTCAATCGTATTTAATATTTTGACGTGTCCGCCATTTTTCGTCATCGACTGTTAACTACTAGTAGAAAAGTGACGTAGTTTTTTTGAAGTAGTTCCATCAATCGTCACACAGAGTCGCGCGGAACGTTAGATTCCAAACGCCAAAAACCGACTTTTTATTTAACCCAGGGCGGTATAGGGAGTTGGAGGACCTCCCCAACGGGGAAACTTCTTTATCGACTCTGCTATTACTATTACTATCATCATCTAATTTTCTTTTCTTTTATAAACTGACAATAATATAATCACAAAACACATTATAAACTCCTTTAATTAATTTTAATGGTGCAATATGACCTAACCGGTTGAAGCGCCCTAGTTTCTCACGTCGTCGTCGAACAGTTGTAAGCGGATGTCTTGTGCTCGGGTGTGTGGCTGGCTGCGTCTCCCACACACTCAGGCAGTCCGCCACACATCCCACAGGGTCGTATCCAGGACATTTGTAAGGGGCGGAACGTAACAAAGGGGAGGCTGGGGATGTTTCCCGCAAGCTCAGCCCTGCAGGTAATTTTTTTAACGGTTTTTTTAAAATAAAAAACGTGTTAAAATTGCTTAAGAGGGGGTTTACCAATATGTTCCTCTCGTGGATGGTGTTGCTTTTAATTAATGTCTACGACTAGAAATCAGTTGTGTGACTGAGTGGGTAGACTCTCAATACGAGTATTTTATTTAATTTCTTAATGGCGAGATAGAAAGGTACTATGTGATCACAGTGTGAAGTAGGAAGCCAAGGAGAGCGTATGAGCTGTAAGGAATATGCGGTTAGTTCAGAGTTGTGTTGTTTTGTCGTATCTTTCCCATCAAACCCACATATACAACCCTCGTCATATATTTCCACTGCTGGGTAAAAGTTTATGTTAAAACTGTGAAAATTGTTTTGTTTTTTCTCCGCAAAACATCTAAAATAATGTCTTCTATTGCGGGCTGGAAGTTTTTCTAGATCGTTTCTCAACAACAATAACAGCTTTCTTCTGCTAGATAAAACCGCTTACCATGTCCGGGCCGCCCTCGCTCATAGTGTGCACTGCCCGGCAACTCACTCACGCACTCACGCACACTCACACACACTCACGCACACTCACGCGTGACAGAAAACAGAAGGAGGGAGTCCCTTAAGAGGGGACGCTGAGCTTGGCCCAACTCAAATGCGCGCACTCAGGTGTTGATGATTTCTGATGAACGGTTGGTAATATCATGACCAAATTTTGCACAGATGTATTAAGAGTACTTTTATATTGATATCCGCAATTGTTTGACACAATTAGGCCTTTGAGATCCATTGTTAGACATAAGACCAAAACGTGAAAAAATGGGAAATCCAAAACATGGATTCCAATTCTGGAAATTCCCACCAAACCGTTTATCTTACGAGAAAACTAAATCAACCTGCGCGTTCACATTGATTTAAATGTTGATATCCAGTAAGTAAATTTGAGTTTAAAAAACTGTAAACTTGGAATAAATTCCCGAAGATGACCGAAATGGAGTAAATTTCGGTGATTTCACTAATTTTTAATTAAAAATCAAGGAATTAATTTAGGAATACGCGTACTGGAGAGCATAGATTTATACTTTATTAACATTAGTGTGAAGTTTGTTAACAGTGCTATAAATCGTGTACCCGAAGAAAAACAACAGAAAGCTGAGCGGCTAAAGTCGTCCCCGCGTCAGCCTCAGCGACTCCTCTTAAGAGTAACCCCCAGACATTCACAAGGACTTGAGCGCGTTGCTTATATTATCACACTTCACTTAATAACTTATTATATTAATTATTATTTGTAACATTACATTATTGTGTATAACAAATTATTGAGACGCATGTGTTGTACCTTTAACAGTACATCATAAGCTAGCAGAAAGTACCAAATATGACCCGTCTGGGCCCGAATAGAATTGCCCCAGAGCATGGCTCGCCCAATCGTATAGGCAACTTGCGAGCAAAAGTCCATCTCGCAAACATCAGCTAGTAAGAAGAGTAGTTTTCACTGCCCTATACTTGAGGCGAACTCTGGTGGTCGTCGTCCTCCCCTTCCCTTGACGACCCCCCGACGACGATGACTATGACACCACAAACGATGACAAAGACGATGACGACCGCGACGTGAAAACCCCCCTTCCTCCCCTTACCCGTGGCTGGTTCTGACCAGCATGGGCCCCTCCCCCCATATCCCCTAGGCTACAGTGGTGCATTATGACCTAACGGTTGACGCGTCCTTAATCCAAATAAACAAAAAAAACTTTTAAACTTTAAATTTTTAATTCAAATTAATAATTTTTCTTTTCTGCTATTACTATCACCATCATTTTCTATTATTTTTTATAAACTTAGAAAACAATATACCTTATCATCGAAATCGCCATAAACTCATTTCATTAACTTCCAATATCACAGGCGGCGCAATACGACCTAACCGGTTGAAGCACCCTAGTTTCTCACGTCGTCGTCGTTACCTTTCTCGGCGCAGATTTGGCCCAGAGCATGGCTCTGCTAATCGTACAGGGCAATTCAAGAGAAAAAGTCGACCTCACAAACATCAGCTTGTAAGATGGGAGTATATTATACTTCCCGAAACTAGAGGCGAGCTCTAGCAATCGTCGTCGAGGACACTTCCCCCTTCCCTTGACGACCTCACCGACGACGATGGCAATAACACAACGAACGATGACAAAGACGATGACGACCACGACGTGAGAAACTCCCCTTCCTCCCCTTACCCGTGGCTGGTTCTGACCAGCATGGGCCCTCCCCCCATATCCCCTAGGCTACAGTGGTGCATTATGACCTAACGGTTGACGCGTCCTTAATCCAAATAAACAAAAAAAACTTTTAAACTTTAAATTTTTAATTCAAATTAATAATTTTTCTTTTCTGCTATTACTATCACCATCATTTTCTATTTTTTTTTATAAACTTAGAAAACAATATACCTTATCATCGAAATCGCCATAAACTCATTTCATTAACTTCCAATATCACAGGCGGCGCAATACGACCTAACCGGTTGAAGCGCCCTAGTTTCTCACGTCGTCGTCGTAACCTTTTCCGGCGCAGATTTGGCCCAGAGCATGGCTCTGCTAATCGTACAGGGCAATTCAAGAGAAAAAGTCGACCTCACAAACATCAGCTTGTAAGATGGGAGTATATTATACTTCCCGAAACTAGAGGCGAGCTCTAGCAATCGTCGTCGAGGACACTTCCCCCTTCCCTTGACGACCTCACCGACGACGATGGCAATAACACAACGAACGATGACAAAGACGATGACGACCACGACGTGGAGAAACTCCCCTTCCTCCCTCCTCCCATTACCCGTGGCTGGTTCTGACCAGCATGGGCCCTCCTCCCCATATCCCCTGGGCTATAGAGTGGTGCATTATGACTTTACGGTTGACGCGTCCTTAATCCAAGTAAACAAAATAATATGTTTTTTTTAAATAGTGGAAATTCAATTTTTGATTTAAAATAAGTCGGAGGCGATCTGTTGCTTATTCATGCAATTTTGTCAACGCGTCTGGCGAACACTCTTAAGCATCAACGCGTGGAATCAAAGACACTATATAATCAGATTGTTGCAGCATCTCGTGGTCGACATGGACCCCCCCCCCTTCTGTTTATAGCCTGGTTTTATTACCGCTCGGCAGGCATAACTCCTCACAAAACACTACCAGATATCATGGACGGTTTTATTCACCCAGTTTTGGCTTGGTAAATTGGAATCGAAGAATGTGCGGAGAGCAATAACACTTTACATGTGGAAATAAACCCGGGGGTGTGGGTTAAATTGTGGCTGTCAGAAACCGACAAATAAAGTTTATTTATCTTCTTCTTATCGCAAGGATCGTTGTTTATTGTTACAGTTTCTCGTCTACAACGAGTGTGTGATTTTGTGTGATTTATCTATGCGCTTTTAAAATGATGAATATAAAAGTTAAATTGCGTAAAGGGATCACTTTTAATATCAAGTGTTGTGTAAACAGATTACAATTAGTGTTTATTTATGAAAAAACATGTTTTTAAATTTATCATATCAATAACACATTACATTTGTAAATGTTACATGTTGAAAATATGTTTAAATATAATAAATATTATAATAAGGGCATGCTATCTCCATTATTAATTTATTTCCATTCACATATACCATGTTTCTTTTGCTATTACTATCACAAAAATGATAAGCTTTTATTTATATTCTTAGAAAACAATATAATCATTAAACACACCATAACTCATTTCATTAACTTACAATATCACTGGTGGCGCAATATGATCTAACCGGTCGAAGCGCCCTAGTTTCTCACGTCTTCTGATTCTGAAGTATCCCAGCATCACCCCCCCCCCCTCCTCCCCATATCCCCTAGGTTAGAGTGGCGCATTATAACCCAACGGTTGACGCGCAATTAAAACAAATAAACTCAACTTCCTCCCTATTTCCGTTCCTTGCCTCATAACATCCTATGTTTCTTATGTCATATGATAACGGCAACAAAAGTTCTTAATTTCTCATTCAAAAGAATTTATTTAAAAAATCCTAATTCACATCAATGACACGTCCTTTACTTTGTTTACTTTCATTCAAATATTTTTTTTTTGCTATCACTATCATCACCATCATTTTCTTTTCTTTCATAAACTTATCAAACAATATAATCATCACACACAATATGAACTCATCGCATAACCTTTCAATATCACAGGCGGCGCAATAAGACCTAACCGGTTGAAGCGCCCCAATTTATCACGTCGACGAACTCATCTTCCGGGAAACTTGCCCCCTTCTCTTGACGACCCCCCGGCTACGATGACTAGGACACAACGAACGATGACAAAGACGATGACGACCACGACGTGAGAAACCCCCTTCGTCACCTTACCCGTGGCTGGTTCTGACCAGCATGGGCCCCTCCTCCTCCCCATATCCCCTAGGCTAGAATGGTGCATTATGACCATACGGTTGACGCACTCTAAATCAAACTAAACTTAACCTCTAAGAACGATTATACCAGCGAATGTAAATGTGATACGCTTCAAAGTCCTCTTGCCATTCAGCTGATTTTCTAAATTGATATCGGAACTTTATCGTTCGAATTTCCTTTCTTTTCTTTCTTTCTAGATAAAAGAAAAAACAAAGTGGCTTAAAAACGATTCCGAGAAATATCTTATTTTTCACCGAACCAACATTGATGAAATTTACATTTCTCGAAATTTGATTAAACTTCAGAGTTTTTCATAGAATGAAAAAATATACAAATATTTGATGGAATGAGTAACAGTTTACATTATTAAACAATTTAAAAGGGTGAAATTCGATTTTCAACTTCGAATTAAATTAAAAAAAGAATTTTGGAGAATATCAGTTGAAAATGCTATTTCTTGTTCATTTCAAGATCTAGACACAACAATATAAAACAATGAAACTGTGTAATGTGACTCTGTAAACCACTTTCCAGCAAACCCACTGACATCATCACCACCGTGTTCTTTTCATTTTAAACTTATCAAACAATATAATCATCAAACACATCATGAACTCATTCCATTATCTTACAATATCACAAGCGGCGCAATATGACCTAACCGGTTGAGGCGCCCTTTTTTCTCACGTTGTCGTGTATTTCATGTTATATTTATTTTAATCAACTACCTTTGTTTTGAGTTTGCTATGCAAATTGTATTGATATTAAACATTCTACATGAGTATCTTTGTTTTGGTAAATTAATTGTCATTATACCTCAGGTATTTTTCATGAACTGAATTTAAGTTTAGTTCGTATTATTGTATTTCCCGTCTAACAAATACAGACACACATTCTCTCTCGTGTAGCAACGTTCATCAGCTGTCATGTAATGTCTCTCTCTTCAGGCATGTACCTTGGTAACTACTCTGTGATGTGATGCACCTTCATAGACGGAGGAAGCTTAAAACATGGTTACTAATTGTATTTGTTTTTGTTTTGTATTGTTTTCTTTACCTACTGCCTTGCCGTAGTTTATATTGTTTGTTTAATCTTCTATCACTATATGATAACGGCGACAAACTTTCTAAATTACTCATTAAAAATAATACTTTTAATAAAATTTATTTAACACCAAACACATATCCTTAATTTTATTTTATTTTTTATTCAAATGTATAATTTGTCTTTTTTTTATTACTATCATCACCATCATTTTCTTGTCTTTTATAAACCTTGAAAGCAATATAATCATCAAACACACCATACCGTAAACTTGTTTCATTAACTTACAATATCACAGGCGACGCAATAAGACCTAACCAGTTGAGGCGCCCTAGTTTCTCTCGTCTTCTGCAATTCCGTTATCTATGCCGTGTGACGTCAAGACAATAAAATATAAGTAATCAACCTACAAAATGTCCCCATCAATTAATATTAAAGCACTTTCATTCACAGGCGGCGCAATATGACCTAACCGGTTGAAGCGCCCTAGTTTCTCACGTCGTCGTCGAATGATGCTTACTATCAGTATTAAAGTATCACGACTGAAGAGGTCGGGGATCTGCCCCCTTCCCTTGACGACCCCTCGACGACGATGACGACAATGACACCACGAATGATAACGAAGACAATGACGACCGCACCGTGAGAACCCCCTTTCCTCCCCTTACCCGTGGTTGGTTCTGACCAGCATGGGCCCCTCCTCCCCCCCCCTCCTAGGTTAGAGTGGTGCATTATGACCTAACGGTTGACGCGTCCTTAATCCAAATAAACCAAAAAAAAACCTCTCTCCCCATCATCAATTACATTCCTTGCTATTCCCTCGCCTCTCATAACGTGCCGAACTAAACGAACTCACTCATTAACTCTTGGAGTTCTTACACATTTATCGAGGATCTATAACACTACGCGCAAAACTACATAATGTTTGTCTTTCGTAATTGAATTTAAATGATACATCTTGAAAAAATAAAGTTAATGACAAGATGAGGGTTATAATTTTATTTCATGGGGTAAACGTAGCTTTGAATAAAAATTAATACTTTTTTATTTTTATTCAAACTTCGTTTAATGTGGCATTTAAATTCGATTTACACATTAAGTCAAAATTGCTGATAATAACACCACGAACGATGACGATGAAAAAGACGATGACGACTGCGACGTGAGAACCCCACCCCTCCCCCCCTTAGGTTAGAGTGGTGCATTATGACCTAACTGTTGACCCGTCCTTAATCCAAATAAACCAAAAAAAATTCTCTTCCAAACTCCAAAGAAATCTATTAAACAAAACTAAATTCACATCACACACATTTCATTTATTTCTTTCTTTCCATTAACATAATTAACTTTTTTTTGCAGTTACTATCATCATCGTCATCATGTTCTTCTCTTATATATACACAACATTAACTCATCTCATTAACTTTGATGCGCCCTTGATTCTCACGTCGTCGTAAGTCTGCGTTCCGTGTTCGGATCATCAAAACATCACATTTCATCATTACGTGGCGTGATAATCTACAATCCTTCTTTAACAAATAACCCTCTTTGATGTGTACAAACCTCCATCTTGTATAGCCGGATGTAGCACGGGTTTATCCATGAGATGCAAACCGACCACAAAGCAGCTGATAAAGGAGTTTTTGTGATTTATGTATCTGGACTCAATACACTTTGTCAGTTGTCAATAGATGAAACGCTTCTCCCTAGTTTGTGAGCCTGGCTCAATTCTTCAGGATGTCATGAGGTCCTGATTTTATTAACCTGGAATATATCAGGAGGAAGATGATATATGAGGGGAGGGGGGTGACTCAGCCTGGGATTTAGGGACCCAAATCCCCCCCTCCTCTGGGAATCGAACCCGGATATTTTGATTGTCTGGGCCCCTCTTAGTGAAAGCCCTTGTCAAAAGAGGGACGGAGTTTTGTAAAATACGGGGCTTTCGATAACAATACACGAGTCGAGCCGAGGGTGGCCGAGGGGAGCCGAGGGGAGATAAAGTACAGTTGTGGATGTTTTCTTGGGTGTTTATATCCAGGATGGGTCGATTATTCGTGGCTGTTAAAAGACTGGACGTAGGAAAATATGTTTTTGAAGCATTCTATTTATTCCAAGATTTGAACGAAAGATTTACGATTCGCGTTCGGATTTTTCTTCGTGATTCTTTCATATTTTCCTGATTGCTGTCTCTGAATTTTGGCAACCCTCATATCGCATAGGTTGGATCGTGTAGTTCATCTTTTCCTCTTTGTACATATTTTGTAAATATTTGTTTATTTTTCGTTCTTCTCTTTTCTTTTGCTTTGCTTATATATAACCTCGTCTGGGCCCGGGGTAGAATTGGCCCAGAGAATTGCTCTGCTAATCGTAAAAGCTAGGTGATTCAAGGGAAAATTCCACCTCGCAAACATCAGCTAGTAAGTTCGGAGTATATTACTCTCGAAACTAGAGGCGAGCTCTGGCAATCGTCGTCGGGGACACCTCCCCCTTACCTTGACGACCTCCCCGACGATGATGACAAAGACACAACGAACAATGACAAAGACGATGACGACCGCGACGTGAGTAACCCCCCTTCCTCCCCTTACCCGTGTCTGGTTCTCACCAGCATGGGTCCCTCTCCTAGGCTAGAGTGGTGCATTATAACCTAACGTTTGCTGCGTTCTTAATAAAAAAAAAATGTTTTGTTTCTTATGGCCTATTTACTATAAATTTCAATTATTGTATCATAGATGATGTCTTGTTGTATTTTGTTACGAATGCATATTATTATTTAAAAATAATATTAATTAATTAATAATATTATTATTAATATTAATATTTTCTGAGCATATACAAAATATATTACGTTCATTTATTGCTATCTTTTGTAATTCAGTTTCTGACGAAATGATAGACGTTTTTATATCAGTAATAATAAAATTAATAATTAAATGAATGAAACATATTTTCAGTCAGTTGGAGCAGGTTCGTGGTTTATGTGTGTGTTACAACATGGGTTCCTGCAATGTTATTAGTCTTTTATAAATAAATAAATAATTTGCACTCCCCCTACCCGTGGCTGGTTCTGACCCGCATGGACCCCTCATCCCTATATTCCCTAGGCTGAAGTGGCGCATTTTGACCTAACGGTTGACGCGTCCTTAATCTAAATAAACTAAAACAACAAAATACTAACTACAATTAAATACATTATTTGAGCACCATCGTCCATATAAGTAAGTAATATTAGTATTGTATCTACAATAGCCATTGATTTATTAATTAAATTAATTAAATGCGTTAATTCTATCACAACGAATTGAAATTGACCGCATTAAAATTATTTGAATAGCAAATGTATAATGCGTTTGGTGGAGGTGCCGGGTTGAGCGAGAAAATTGTTATCTCCATAAGAATAGCATGGTTGGTGGAGGTGCCGGGTCCTTGATGTTATTATTTCTACGTTATATCCAGTTTAATTTTTGTTCCCCCTTTCTTTTCTTTTGTTTTCATTCTCCACCCTTTTTTATATTTGATTCATTCATTAAATGCATATAATATCATTTTTATTTGTTACCAAAATTCTTGTGTTAAATGCATTGTTGTTGTAATGCTACTATTTCAAATATTTACGAAAATGTAGTTTATTGTTGTTTCTGCATCTATGTTATTAGATTTATTTAGTTGTCCTCCTTTGTAAATCAGTTTTTATAACTGAATAGGATAGACGTTAAATAAAATAAAATAAATAAATACATAAATAAATAAATTATGGAGGGAGGTATTGTTGTGATACTTTTTTAAGTATAGCACACACGACTGAATTTATTAAGCGTGACTCAAATATGTATATCAGAAAGAAAATTAATTATTAATATCGATCCCTATTTCCAACTTAGTCGGAAAGGGGGTGGGAGGTTCCCACCACATTCTTGGCTCCCCGGGCTTATCTAAGCCTGACGCTTCTCCCACATCATCTTTTTCTTCCTCTGCATCATCTACTTCACTTTCATCCTCTCCTCTGTCTTCTTTCTCAGGAACCTCCACCAGTTTTTGCCATATTTTTTTTCGTTCTTTCCAACATCTTTCTCGGTTAATGCTTTCCCAAGCTGCATTTCTTATTATCAAATCAATTGCTATAACTTCTTCTCTTCTCAGTCTGGGCCTCCCTCTTTTTCCCTGTTTGTTTCCTGCGTCTTGTTCATACTGCATCTTCTTCATGTGTCCAAACCACCTCAGCCTTCCTTTCCCTAGTCTTAAGTTTAAAACTCTCTACTCTACTCCTAGTTCTTTCCTTATCTTCGTGCTCCTCATCTTATCAATCTTCGTAACTCCCATGACACTCCTTAAAAAATTCATTTCCACAGCTTGAATTTCTCTTTCTTCTTTACCCCCAACTGGCCATGTCACTGCACCATATGTGAGTACCGGAACAAAATATGCTTTGTATATTAAAAGTTTGCATCGCCTTGGCACCTCTTTCTTCAAAGCAGTTTCCTCACTAACTGGAAGAAACTCTATAAAAAATAATAAATAAAATAATTTTTAACAACAAATCGCATATCAGTACTTGTACTTGCGAGCACAATTTTTTGTATACATTAAAAAAGTACTCTTAATTTTCTTCGACAGTAATTTGTTTATGGCATGACCACATTCAGTGCTTTGGTTTGTATTAAACGCTGTTTGAAAACTCAAATGGTAGTGGAAGACATAATCATGCATGCACAGTCATTAAAAGAGCCCCCATCTGACTGGCCCAAGGTAGAATTGAACAAGAGTATTCGTCTGACGTCGTTATTCTTCTGGCTAACGTCCCCGCTCCCTATGGAGAAGGTCCAGGGTTCGATTCACGCTATAGGAAGGATTTTTTTATTTTCTGATTTGGACTTAAGTCTTTCAGTTCTTGCGTTAGGAAAGTGTAAACGGTGACTTTATAGCCGTTCTAGCAACGAGGCAAATAATAAATTTAAAGTTGTTAGCAGAATGTACCAAATATGATGCCTTGCGCGCGCAATTTGATCTCTCCCAATCATATGAAGAACTTCTATCATATGATAACGGCGACAAACTTTCTAAATTTCTCATCCAATGTTATCTATTTAACAAAATTTAGTTACCATCATACACATTTCTTTGAGTTATTTATTTCTATTCCCATAAATAACTTTTGTTTTGTTATTACTCTCATCATTGTCATTTTATTTTGTTACACTTCGAAAACAATATAATCATCAAACACACCATAAACTCATGTTATAAACTTGCAATATCACAGGCGGCGCAATATGACCTAGCCGGTTGAAGCGCCTTAGTTTCTCACGTCGTCTGCCACAGGGCTATTGTTTCTATTGGCTGTTAATCGTAGAAGGCGATTAAGAGAAAGAGTCCACATCGTAAACATCAGCTGAAGTAAGAAGCGGAGCGTATTGCTCCTCGAAACTAGACGCGAGCACTGGCAATCGTCGACGGTGACACTTCCCCTTTCCATTGACGACCTCCCCGACAATGGCGACAATGTCACCACGAACGATGACAAAGATGATGACTACCGCGACGTGAGAAACCCCCCTCTCTTTTCCCCCTACCCGTGGCTGATTCTGACTATCATGGGCTTCTCCTCCCCATATCCTCTAGACTAGAGTGGCGCATTATGACCTAACGGTTGACGCGCCCTTAATTCAAATAAACTAAAACCAAACCAGTACTTTCAAAATGTGTGAAATAAGTGAAGTAAACGCTGATTGACCCGGAAAGACGTGGCAACTGTAAAAACTTTGTTTCCTTTTATATACTCAGAAAACTATATAATCATCAAACTCACCATTAACTCATCTCATCAACTTTCAATATCACAGTCGGCGCAATATGACCTAACCGGTTGAAGCGTCCTAGTTTCTCAAACGACATTCTGAACTTCCTTAAACACAACATCTACCATACCCTTCCAACAATACTCAGCCTTGCAAACTCTTGCACTTTTCAACTCACAGCCTTCTTAAACACAGTATCACCTCCCACATCCTTCCAACAACCCACAGCCTTGCAAACCCTGGCACTGTCCTACTCACAGCCTTCTATACGGCGTCTGCGACCAAGGAGGTATGAATAATGTAAGGAGACAGCATGTCGCCGTGAAAACCATAGCCACTTTGAACGACAATGGTGGTCGGCAAAAGCCTCGAACCCAAAGCAAGGTCGTCGGTATTATTAAAGCCATTGTCAAAGCTATTAGCATTCCAAAACAAACAAAAACGCAGCACATCAAATAAAATTACATTTCTACTCTTTATTATTCATTCTCATATTGATACAAGAGTTATTATCAATGTTTTTAGTATAATATCAGCTGTTTCGGCCGTCGACAAGGAGGTATGAATAATGTAAGGAGACAGCATGCGCTATCTGTGGCTGTACAAATGAACGTGGCCGTTTTGAACGTCTCCGATCGAGTTTTTCGCAGTATTTGCTGCTTCTCGTTGGTGCTGACCAATATGGCGGCTACTAAAACATAGAGTTTTTCGCAGTATCTACTGCTTTTCGTTGGTGCTGACCAATATGGCGACTACCATCGACGGCCGAAACAGCTGATATTATACTTAAAAACATTGATAATAACTCTTGTATCAATATGAGAATGAATAATAAAGAGTTGAAATGTAATTTTAGTTGATGTGCTGCGTTTTTGTTTGTTTTGGAATGCTCATAGCTTTGACAATGGCTTTAATAATACCGACGACCTTGCTTTGGGTTCGAGGCTTTCGCCGACCACCATTGTCGTTCAAAGTGGCTATGGTTTTCACGGCGACATGCTGTCTCCCTTACATTATTCATACCTCCTTGCCGTCGATGGTAGTCGCCATATTGGTCAGCACCAACGAAGAAGCAGTAGATACTTGCGAAAAAACTCTATGTTTTAGTAGCGCCATATTGGTCAGCACCAACGAGAAGCAGCAAATACTGCGAAAAACTCGATCGGAGACGTTCAAAACGGCCACGTTCATTTGTACAGCCACAAGATAGCGCATGCTGTCTCCTTACATTATTCATACCTACTTGTCTGCTACTTGTATGCTGTCCTACCCACAGCCTTGCAAACTTTGGCGCTGTCCAACTCACTGCCTTCTATACGGCGTCTGCTACTTGTATGCTGTCCCACCCACAGCCTTGCAAACCCTGGCACTGTCCAACTCACAGCCTTCTATACGGCGTCTGCTACTTGTCGGAATAATAACTCTCTAGTCTCCTGGGAGCAGCGACGGCGGCGGTGTAGAGGGGAGAGGGTGGTGGGTTGGGGGGGTTCTATTTTACATTCACTGCCAGCTCCGGCCCCGCAACAACATCCCTTATCGCTACTGTATCTACAGCAACCCCCCCCCATCCCCCTCCCACCGTGTTAACCCGACGAGGACGCCAATTTACATTTACATTAAGTCCGCGTGTCGGAGTTAATATAATATGGACGCGTTTTTGTGCCGGTTTGTTAATGAAAAGTTATCACACGGCGAGATCACAGCCGTGTTTTTATCTTCGGTGATGCTCGGTGATGTTCGGATGTCATGCTCGGCTCTAGGGGTGAAGTTGAGACCAGGGCCACAATTAGGATGTTCTCTCGTTATTGCGTTTCCTTAATTAAAAACATTTCCTTGTGCTCAATAAAATAAAATTCTATTTTTAAAGTTAGTAATGCGTTGTGGTTATATTAATTAAAATTTAAGCCATTTGTAGAAGTTCAAGAATTTTTAACATAATTTTGCAAAATTGCAGACAATTATATATTTTAATTGAGATATTTTATTGTTATACATTCTTGTAATGTCTGGCAATTTGTCATTCGATAGAAAAAGGACAAAAAGTGATGTTTTGTGTTTTGGCTTTTCAAGTCATACAAAATGAGTTCTTTGAAATGCTTTAGTTTTACGTACACCCTTTAATGTCTTCTTTTAGATGCATTTCTTTAATTAGTTTTCGTTCTTTGTAATATGTTTTTTTCACTGATTGGGATGGACGTTCAATAAATGAGTGCCCCGTCTGGGCTGGGGTAGAATTGGCCCAGATCACGGCTCTGCTAAACGTAAGAGGCGAAGAAATAGATAAAGTCCATCTCGCAAACAGTATGTTCTCCCCGAAACTAGAGGCGAGCTCTGGCAGTCGTCGTCGGGGACTTTCAATTCCCATCAAACACATTTCTTTCTTTAAATAAATACTTTTTCTTTCGCTTTTACTATCACCACCATCATTTATTTCTTTTATAAACTTAGAAAACAATATAATCATCAAACACACCATAAACTCATTTCATTACTTACAATATCACAGGCGGCGCAATATGACCTAACGGTTGAAGCGCCCTAGTTTCTCACGTCGTCCGTTTGTGGCGTACAGTATTCATTTGCTCGGCAGTTCAGGTTATTCGAGGAACCTAGATGACTTTCTAGAATCAAGACACACCGTGCTTTAGGATTTTGATTTATTTTATTGAATTTTATCTGCCTAAAGGGCAGGAAGGCTAATGCAGGGCAAGTGTGGCCCTCTGTAGCCTGACACAGTGAACACTGAGGTACAAGTTAACATTACATACATGTAAGACAACAAGAGAACATGACATTTATAGAGTTAGAAACGAAAAAGGCAACAGGCGGATAAGGGTACTTGAAGCGGGGTAGAGGTCTGAAGGCTCGAGGACGCGAAACGAGGTCGTGAAGCTCATTCCTGCCGCCTGCGTGAAGACGTTGCACGTAAGCCCCTGCAAGGGTGTCGAGTCGAGAGCTGATACCACCGACGACGGTTTGGGTATACACGTCTTCATTCGGATGGGACGTAAAGCTATATGTCCCCTTGGTACTTTTCGAAAGAAGTAGGCTGCGTGCCGGTACCGGGTTTCCCCTCGTCCTTTCTTCATCATCATCATTTCCATCACTGATCACTGGACACTAAAAAATTGCAGAAAAATGCAATATATGTGGACTATTCATAAATAAATAATAAAATTCAAGTGCTAATTACAGATTTCTATTACATATAGGTATATGTATTATTTTCATTTTCTCCCCCTGTAGTTCTTATTTGCGTCTACCCAAATATAATTCCCAAATTTGATTGTCTCTCCGTTTTCAAACACCCCCCTTCCCCGCCACCCCCTGTAATTACCCCGTAATGAGCCTCTTAGAGCCCTCACTGCACAAGGGTGGCACACACAGCTCCTCGTCAGGGCTCATGGAGTCTGCACAGACTCTAAACCTCAGTTCAGTGATCATATTCGTCAGATTACCGCGCGCAGCTCACATGCGCGGGGGGGGGGGGGGGGGGGGGGGGTTCTAAGCTAACCGCTAATTTAGGGGGTGGAACATTCGGTTTTGTAAATGCTTTTATGGAGTTGGTTAATAATTAGTCGCAAAAACTCGAGGTACAAATAGGAATTATAGGTTGAGGGTAAAGCCAAATGACTAGCATTCATACGACTTGGGTGTCATAATTAGGGCCAGCCTGGTTGGTTAATATTTAATTAAATAATTTAATAGTTTAACAGATTGTAAAACAAAATGTTACCAACACAATATTCAAATTTCAATGAAATCAAACGTAAACAGAGAAAACAAAAACCGTCTGGGCCCGGGGTAGAATTTGGCCTAGAGCATGGCTCTGCTAATCGTACAAGACGAGGAAAGAGATAAAGTCCATCTCGTAAACATCAGCTAGTATAAGAGGGGAGTAAATTACTCCCTGAAACAAGAGGCGAGCTCTGGCAATCGTCTTCGGGGACCTTGCCCCCTTCCCTGGACGACCCCTCGATGACGATGACGACAATGACAACAAGAACGATGAAAAAGACGATGACGACCACGACGTGAGGAATCCCTTTCTTTCCCTTACCCGTGGCTGGTTCTAACCAGCATCTTTCTCTCTATATCCACTAGGCTAGAGAGGCGCATTATGACCTAACGGCCGACGCGTCCTTCAACTTTATGATTCCAAAATATATAGTATTGGCAATATCATCATAATGAACAATTGGAATAACTTGCTTGAAATGTATACAAAGTACAGCGTTAAAACAATTCTAAATACAATTTTTTTAAATTTTTTAATGTTATAAGTAATATTTTTTCTGAACTCGTGAAATAAAAATAATTTTGTTTAAATTTTGTTCGATTAATAAAAGATAATTTGGTTATTTGTGAAAAAACAGGATGTAGAGTTTTTAATCCATTTCTTTTTGGATACGCAAGTTTTAATACTTCAAGAAGATTCGATAAAAGTAAACTTGTATGGTGTTATGATTGCCTTGTACTGTCAATCACTTTGTCCTAGCATGGGGCAACGCGCACGAGGTCTTATAGCTTGCACGTCAGATCACCGCTCGCCCCCCTAAAGTGAACTGCACTTTACCCCCCCCCCCCCCCCTTCCTATGACATCACCCACCCCTGCCCCCCTAGACCAACATGTGCAGCCCTACAAACACAATAGGGACACTCCAACCCTTTGTGCACCGTCCCCGTCATAGTGATATCTGTTACTAGACTGGAAGTAGCGCCCGAGACTTGTTGGCAGGACGTCATTGAGGGGGCTGGGTTCGAGTTTGGACTAGGCTGGAAGTAGCGCCCGTGACTTGTTGGCAGGACGTCATTGAGGGGGCCGGGTTCGAGTCTTGACTAGACTGGAAGTAGCGCCCGGGACTTGTTGGCAGGACGTCATTGAGGGGGCCGGGTTCGAGTCTTGACTAGACTGGAAGTAGCGCCCGGGACTTGTTGGCAGGACGTCATTGAGGGGGCCGGGTTCGAGTCTTGACTAGACTGGAAGTAGCGCCCGAGACTTGTTGGCTGACGTCATTGAGGGGGCAGGGTTCGAGTCTTGCCTAGGGCGGGTTCAACATCTCCATTGAATAGATGACAATTTATTACCGTCCAAATATAATGTTTCTTATTTGGTTCCTGACAAATCTCAAAGCCAACCAGAGAAAGGATTGTTCCCAGATGTGACACAGTCATGTGATGTTTCCTTTATCATACATCATAATATGTGACATGCACGCAATTTGATCTCTCCCAATATTATGAAGAACTTATATCATAATGATAACGTCGAGAAACTTTCTAAAAAGTAATTTATTTCACATCAAACACATTTCCTTTATGTATTTCCATTCAAATTAATTACTTTTGATTTGCTTTTACTATCACCATCATTTTCTTTTTTTATAAACTTAGAAAACAATATAATCATCAAACTCGCTATTTACTCATTTCATTAACTTTCAGTATCACAGGCGGCGCAATACGACCTAACCGGTTGAAGCGCCCTAGTTTCTCACGTCGTCGTTTCACTTTGGTCCTGGGAGTTTGCAGCATGCATATGTTATACCACCCTCAACTTCCTCCTTGCTGTGATGAAGGGTTTATACTACCTAAGCAATGTCACAAGGGTTAAATTAATCCGACTGAATAAAAATGTAGAAATATTCTTTATTAAAGTATTAAAAATATACATATTGTACAAGTACCACAACCATGTTTTCAATAACTAGGAAACGCTCAGTTGGACGCGTTGATAAGCGAGCACGTGCTATAGCTAGACCCACATTGCACATTTTTTTAAATTTAAAAATTTACGACGTTCGCGTTTCCAGTATTATTTATTATTGCCAAGGTATTTGGGTAAACCCGTGTTTAAATCTTTACTTTAAAATCCACCGCCATCTAGAGGACCTTGACTCCTTGGGTAAACTATTTAAACTCTTTGTTGACAAATAATAGACTGCTTCCTCGAAAGTATTTGATTACTTCTAGGTGGCAGTGCATTAGAAACTTCGCGCGTCTTTTCGTTGCCATGGCAACGTTACTTTTGTTATAATGTAATTTCCATCTACACTACTTATCGGATCAAAATAAAATTAACATATTCGTGACCGGACAGACATTCTAAATGATTTGGCTATCTCAGATTTTGTCGCCGTTGAGTTTGAAAAAAAAACTTTCGATTAACTTTAATGTAACTTTTTAACTTTTTGAACGATTTTGCCACAAAACTAATGTCATTCAATCGAGAACAAAGCTTGCGAATGGTGAAAATTTCAACTCGATCCGAGCCTCCGTTCGAACGTTATCGCGAGACATACAAACAAAAAAAAACAAAAAAAAAAAACAAAACCAGTGACTATTTTTTCCGGCAGAGTCAAATGGAAACGCTTGCTTAAACATAATGCATTTCGCTTTGTTTTAAAATATATTCATTTTTCTGGTATAAATCATCTTTAGAACGAAGCAATATTTTCACGTATTAGAATTAGATAGTCTTGTCAGTCTTGACACGAGCTTGAGTCCAATTTCTTTCTTTCACTATTACTATTACTCTTTGACTTTATTAAAAATATTTACAATATTAATTTAATTTATTCGTGTTAGTCTGTGTGTACGCTCCAAAAGAGAAGACAGATCAACTTCTAGTTGATTTAATAATTTTACCACAACTCCACAACCGTACATCATATGCTAGCAGGATGTATCAAATATGATGCCTTGCGCGCGCAATTTGATCTCTCCCATTCATATGAAGAACTTCTATCATATGATAACGGCGACAAACTTTCTAAATTTCTCATCCATAGTAATCTATTTAACAAAATTTAATGTTCATCACACATTTTATTTAAGTTATTTATTTTAATTCACAGATATAACTTTTATTTTGATATTACTTTCATCATCATCATCATCATTTTTTGTTGTTGTTATTTATACACTTAGAAAACAATCTTATCATTAAACACTCCATTAACTCATCGCATCAACTTTCATTATCACAGGCGGCGCAATATGACCTAACCGGTTGAAGCGCCCTAGTTTCTCACGTCGTCGTCGTTTCTCTCTTTAGATCATGTTTTTAATGAACAAGCACAAATGTTAGGGCTAGGCTATGACATTATTCAGCAAGTGATATTACATGAAAATGTTGAAACAAACATTATAGTGATATAGTTTTATTATTTGTGCCCAAAACAGTTCAAAACTTCCAAAAAGAATACAAATTTGTACAAAAAAACTGAGGTTACTGTTATGGCTAATCAGGTTGGTAACGTGGCGCCAAAAAATATAGCAAATTTTACGTTTTCACACTCACGCGCGACCCGGCACCTCCACCAAAACCGTTAATTTTTTTGATACTCGATTTCGAGAAGCGAGTACTCGAAATTTCTGGTACTCGTGCACCCCTAGTTTTATGAATTGTGTTTTAACGTCTAATCCAATTCAGGTACAACACTAATTTACAAAGGAAGACAAGTATACAAATCTTACTACCGGTACATAAATGTAGACAACGTAATGAATCAGCATTGCTTAAATACAATAATTAATTATTTGTCTGCAATTATGTAATTAGTTTTATTTAGTTGTCCTCCTTTGTAAATCAGTTTTTACATTTGAATAGGATAGACGTTAGCCCTAAATAAATAAATAAATAAATAAATAAATAAAAAATGGCTACCATGTATAGTGTTTTTGGTTAAAGCTTTGTAAATAAAGTCACACTTAATAAGTAGCCGCACACGCACACGCACACGCACACGCACACGCACACGCACACGCATCCAACAAAGCGCGCAATACCCAACGAGCAACGAATAACAAACCAACCCCCCGCGAATCGATTGCACTTGTGCCCGTGTTGCGCTAAACCCCGCCTAGCCGTGTAGGTGGCGCTCCTGGCGTCGCACGCGCCGACTAGCGGACTTGTGGAGCGGCTCAAGCCGGGCATCCCTCGTCAGTCGACCCGCGACCGTCGTCCGGTGCTGACGTACGCGTTCTCTCCGCTCCGACGACGCCAGTCTCATCCACCATCACAGTCACAAGATGAGCGCCCAGCATCGCCTCAAACCCGCACATATGTTACACCTTTCTCACGCCCATCCGCCACCCATATCGCCCACTCTTGTACCGGTACAGTACAAACACTTCTAGTACATACCCAACACAACTGCGCACTCGTTTATACTTTAAATTACTAAACTCAAGGTTTGGATGTACATATTGTGAAGGATCCAGAGAAAACGTTTTCTCGTTCGGGGGGAATCAACGGTGAAAGAGAAAAGTTTTGTGACGTAAAAGTGTGAAATATTCAGGTTTTCTTAAACCTTATGCTTCTGTGTGCTAATAAAATATAAATATCAGAGCTTTTTAGCGATTTCAACAAGTGTTTTGTCTTTTCTAATAATTGTTGCTTCGATAACTAAGTAAGTGTCGCATTTAGAATCTTAATAAGGTTGTCTTATGTATTAAGTATTTGTGAAAGAAGAAATATTGTGAACTTCAAGATATAGTTCAAGATCATCATTTAATTTTAGTGAATAGTTAATGTGAATCATAGTTTTTGTATAAAAAAGTTGAAAAAAGTGAAAAAATAAAATAAAACAAGTGTAACCTGGCTATCTCCACAAACATCACTAGGTAAGTTCTCCACAATAAGCACATTATGAATTCATAATTACAATGTGATACTATTCATTTTCGAAGAAATTTTGCTTAAAAACAACTTTTTATTTTATTCAATGTGTACTTTAATCTGTATATGAACGATTTGAAAAGTTAAACGTAAAATTAAACCTTACATAGTGTGAGAAAATGGCCACACCATGCCACGCAGCGCAATACCCGAATATCGCAAAGTAACTAACTTCATAAAATTTCACTGAACACAAAATGTACAATTTTACAAATTATTTCTTTCGTTTATATAATATAATTTCCCATCCATTAAAGAGTAATAAAAATAAAACATTTTTTTCGTGTAATGATTCATATCGAAGGTTACATCATTAATACATGTTTAGTTACTGAACGTGTTTTTTACTTTTCTTCAGTGCATAATGTGAACGTTATTTCAATACGAGTTACATGGTTTTAATTACCACACAATCTAAATATAGATCAATGACGCAAGCGACTACGTAAAACAAAACCTCCACGTTTACGACGGAATCGACTTTTGAAAAGACTTTTTGTTATCTCAAATCCAGTGGCGAACTTTTATTTAAAAAATATAAATTTCAACTTTTAATTTTTTAATTTTTTGATTTGGGTAGACGGGAAACACTTCCATAGGTATAATTGTTAATAATTAATACATCTAAGAAAATTTTTGAATTCTGAATAATTCTATTCAATATTTTATTTTCAACTTATATGATGAACTCTCGTTAGAAAGAGTTGGCGGTTTTAAATTATCCACGTTATCTTGAATAAAAAGTGACTAGTCATCTTTATTTTTCAAAGTTTAAAGGGCCACAGGACCAGAAGTACATTGTTCATCAAACACACCATAAGCTCATTTTATTAACTTTCAATATCACAGGCGGTGCAACATGACCTAACCTGTTGAAGCGCCCTAGTTTCTCACGTCGTAATGAGTTTTGCGTATTTGTGTATGTTTTTTTTTACAAACATTTTCCAGACAAAAAAAATAACTGCAAAACATGCATCCGTAATTCAACAGAAGATAATATTTTCACACAATTTTTTTCTACATTTTTGAAAAAAATTATTTGTCGTAGGACTTGTGAGATAAACTTTTTTAAAGTTTTTACTGAAAAATAAAATTTGAAACTGCAGGTAAATTTATGAAATTAAATTTAATGCCGACCAAGCCATTCCTGTAGGCTTCGACACCATCGACGAGCGAACAACAACCAACAAGAGACCGTCATATTTAAGTAGGAAACACCGATCAATCAAGCTGGACACGATTCCACCGTGCCAGAATCAACAAGTCTAATTTGGAACAATAAAGTAACTCGTTGTTAGGACGGCTCAGTAGTCACCGTTTACACATTCCTAACTTAAGAAGTGATATAGACTTGATTTTACATCAGAAGTTTAAAAAAATTATGCCTAAAGCAATAATCAAACACGGGAACTTTTGCAATGTAAGCAGCGCTTCTAGCCATAAGACCAACGTGCCACACATATTTTTCAACGATAAAAATATTTTCACACCATTTAGTAAATTTTATTATTGAATGTCTACCCTGAATTAATTAATCAATTAATTTACTTAACGTCTATCCTATTCAGTTATTAACTGATATACAAATGAGAACTAAATGACCTTGCTCTTGCGCGCTTGCCGCTTTGAACGGAGAAGCCATCTTAGTGAACGAGTTGTTGGTAAACTTCCTCACAGAACTATCCTAGTTTCGCTGGAAACTACTTGTTACAAAACTAAACATAACAACAAAGCAGTTATGTTCAGCAGTCCTTGTTCATAACGGCTAGTGTCAACTTATCTGTGTGAGTAATACATCATTATTAGAGATACTTTTTCAAGCGTTTAAATTTAGAATATTAAGCATTAATTTTTTCAAATAATATAACATTTTTTCTTTTTCTTTCCACCAAAACCCTAAATGCGGGATGTTTCTTGAACTTCTGATGGTAAATGATGAATAACAGGAACATTTTAGTTCAATGTAGTTACATAAAACGCTAAAAAACGTTGCTAAATTAAGTATTAGAAAACAATATTTTCAGTAAAATTAGCATTTTGTTGCATCAAAAACCTATAACGCAAAAAACGTATCTCTTATATTAGATGTGTTAAATTTACCTGTTAAACTCTAGTCAGTTAACATGAATGAAAAAGTTACAAAACGTAATTTTTTTAATTATATATTTTTTGGATGGCTTTTGATAAATACTTCAACCATTTGTTTACCTTTTTTATTAACAACAATTATTTTAAATCGGTTTAATGTTAATGCTATTAATAAATTAAAATCGGTTTTGGAGACACTTCATTGACACCACATTCTTAATCATAGAATGTTTTTTAAACACGTCTAATAACCATTAAAATATCAATTAAATAAGACAAATACCATATATTATTAAGAAGAATAAAATACCTAAAGGCTGCAAGTTTAATAATAATATCTATCGTAAACTACACAAAATAAATCTCAAATAACGAAGTAATCCAACGTTTTTCATTAGTCTTTGATACAGGTTGGCATGAATGGTTGCTGACTTAACACCAAAATTCTCATGTACATTAATTGCCCATTATTAAGGTATCCTTTTAGTACGTCAATAACGGGCCAAACTATTAAATTTTTTTTTAAAACAAATCGACGTCAGAAACCGCCCCTTCCTCCCCTTGCCCATGGCTGGTTCTGACCAGCATAAGCTCCTTCTCCCCATATCCCCTAGGCTATAGAGTGGTGCATTATGACCTAACGGTTGACGCGTCCTTAATCCAAATAAACCAAAAAAAGAAACCATGTACATATTTTTGTTTCGAATGTTTTGTCTTTAACGTGTGACAAGTGTCATGTTGAGGCCTAATGAAGTCTCTAGCTCGTTGTTGATGAACGCGCACAAAATGTCGCTTCTTTATTAAATCACCGAATCTCCATAATACTCAACTCGTTCGCTTGAGCCTAACTGAGCCCAATCTGTCGATAACCACATTAGTTGTTTTGCATTTATAAACGACGATTTCGCCGATTTTAACACGATTTCCTAACTTCGTTCGTGTTGGTAATCACCAGTGAAGAAACAATGTTTAGTTTTGTTGTGTTGTCGGAATTGTTGACATGAGTGAAGCACGTTTCGATTCCAACGACTGGCAATCCGGATAAAATGTTTTTACAATTGTTTTCTTCGAATCAAGAGATTAAGTCGTCTTAAAGGGGAAATGATTATGTCATACGGGTTTTGTTACGTTTTATGATTTTATTATAACAACAATTTATTTATTTCCATTCACATAAATAACTATTGTTTTGCTATTAATATCATCAACATCATTTATTTAGTTATATATACACTTAAAAAATAATAAAATCATTAAACACTCCATTAACTGAACTAATCAACTTTCAATATCACAGGCGGCGCAATATGACCTAACCGGTTGAAGCGCCCAAGTTTCTCAAGCCGTCGTATATTGATATCATTGGTATAATCATCAAACACACCATGACCCGTCTGGGCCCGGGGTAGAATTGGCCCAGAGCATGGCTCTGCTAATCGTAAAAGGCGATTCAAGAGAAAAAGTCCACCTCGCAAACATCAGCTAGTATGTGCTGAGTATATAACTCTTCGAAACGAGAGGCGAGTTCTGGCAGTAGTCACCTCCCCGGGACACCGCCCCTTTTTTTTACTTCCTCCCCGACGACGATGACAAAGACGATGACGACAAAGACGATGACGACAAAGACGATGACGACCGCGACGTGTGAACACCCTTTTCCTCCCCCTACCCGTGGCTGGTTCTGACCAGCATGGGCCCCTCCTCCCCACATCCCCTAGGCTAGAGTAACGCATTTTAACCTAACAGTTGACGCGCCCTTAATCAAAACATTAAAAAGTTTTCACGTTCGAATCCCGTAATCCTGACTGTAGGTTTTTCTAAAGTTTTCCTCAGTCGTTAATGCGAAAGCTAGAGATTGAATCCTATATAACAGCCCTAGGACATTCCATAAGAAATGTTCAAACTAAAATAATACCCAAACAAAATTCTGAGCTAAAATACATGGCATTGCATTCTGAGCAGGTTTACCACAAAAAATTACAAAATTAATTTTAAGTTATAGGTTATTGGGTGACAAGGAGTGTGTGTGAAGCTAGATATTAATGTAGCTTTCCCTTATGTAGGCCCTAATCAAGCAGTCAAGTTATAATTACATAATTTAGTTCTAAACGATCGGTAAAAAATGTTTTAATTAGTTTAGAAACTTAGACGTTAATTACGACGAAGGTTAGGGTCGGACGAGGAGACCGAACCCTGAACGTTATAATCGAATTAGTCTTGAATTATTATTGCTTCAATTTCCTAATTCAATATAGGCCAACAACTACCCCGAACTCTGAACATAGTTGACAACCCCCCTACCCTTCATATTGTCACCGCACATTCGTAAGATGATTGCCCAGGGTGCTATGCATGCCCCTCTTCACTAACTAGCACTCTCAGTCACGAATTAGTTGGTAGTAATTAGGTCATTTTCAGCAAACAATTCATTTTTTCTCATTTTGATTTGAAAATTTTAATATTTTTCAGTATTTTTAGCATTATTTTTTTAGGAATTTGGGACAAAATTTTGATTTTAAACTGAAGCAACAATTTTAGTTCAAATTAAAATTCGAAGTAAATTTTTAAAAGAAGAATTTTTTTCTATTTTTTTTGTATATTTTTTTATTTTATTTTTCTAAAAAACAGAAATACTACAATGATATTACATTTCCGGGACAAACTAAAATTTTTCCGTTTTTCAATTTTTGCGGATGTGTATTTTCAATTTTCTCTAATAAAGGTTCAATTTCATTCCATTTAAATTTTTTTTTCTTCAAATTCACTCAAAAGAATGTGGTAAAACTGGAAAACTAATCATTTACACAAATTAAATTTAAGAATTTCATGTCCATAATCATGGACTGCATGACTGAAAGGGTCAGGTGTATTGAAGTAAGGAAAATTGTGAAGGGATGTTCGAGGGTTGTTTAAGAGGACTCAATCCCTTGCGACTGAGGAAAACCTCGGGGAAAGCCTTCCGTCGGGATTGCCTGTCACGACGGGATTTGAACCCGTGACCTCCCGAATCAGAGTCGCGCACTTAACGCTGGGGCCAACGCTCGCTCTGACACTGTCTATGAGCACCGACAACGTGAAGCACTCATTACACTCATTGGTACTTGACGAGCTCACAGAGGGAGGGTCAGGGGTGACGGCAATTGTAGTAATTGCCAATTTAAAGAACGTCATTTATTTATTTGTTTCCTGCTGTAGCAATCTAGAACTCATAGACCAATGTGAGTAGGAAGCCATGTGGTCGATTAGGTTGAGGAGCGCTCATACTGAAGGCACAGGTGGATTTGGATGTATTAAGTTTAAGGGCGCGCCGACCGTAAGGTCATAATGCGCCACTCTATCCTAGGGGTTATGAGGAGGTGGGGCCCATGCTGGTCAGAACCAGCCACGGGGAGGAGGAGGAAAGGAGGGGAGATCGTCAAGGGAATGGGGAGAAGTCAACAACGACGAAGCTCGCCTGTAGCTAGTATGAAGGGTAGTTTTTTACTCCCCAAAAATAGAGGCGAGCTCTGGCAATCGTCGTCGGGGACCTTGCCCCCTTCCCTTGACGACCCCTCGACGACGATGACGACAATGACGACAGTGACACCACGAACGATTACGAAGACAATGACGACCGCGACGTGAGAACCCCTCCCCCCCTTTCCTCCCCTTACCCGTGGCTGGTTCTGACCAGTATGGGCCCCTCCTCCCCCCCCCCCCCTAGGTTAGAGTGGTGCATTATGACCTAACGGTTGACGCGTCCTTAATCCAAATAAACCAAAAAACTCTTGCCTCGTCTTTTACGACTTGCATAGTCATGCTCTAGGCTATTGTTGAGTTTTGACGAAACTAATTAGTGATTTGGCAAAAACATAGCGGCCGGAAGTATTGTATGGCCACTCTCTGGTGTAAGCTTAGCTCGGCTCTCAAGTTAGGAAACACTTCATCCTTCAGCTCTTTTTATTATTATTATTATTATTTTTATTATTATTATATAGTATTATTTTTATTTAGTCTCTATTTGCAATGGATAATGTAATCCACTAGTGCAAATTTAATAGAGAAGGGAGGAGGGGAAACCCGGTATCGGCACGTAGCTTACTCCTTTCGAAAAGTACCAAGGGGACCAACGGCTTTACGTTCCATCCGAAAGGACGGTGTAACCTTGACAGTCATATAGGTTCCTCCACTAACCCGGACTGCCGAGCAGACGTCGAGGAGAACGAAGCTGTCACACAAAGCTTTCGAACCCTAGTCTGCTCTAGCCAGCGGTATACGTGTGTTTCAGGGCAGAGCGGTCACCCACTCAACCCCTGACCACGCCCGATGTTGCTTAACTTCAGTGTTCGAGTGAGAACTGGTTAAACGACCGCGGCTAAATCGCTGACCGCAGGTTGCTAAGGCTTCCTCACTCTAGCTAGACCTGACTCCTCACACCTAGTCACTCACCTGACCACGGTTTCCTCCGGGATATGTATGTATCCACGCTACTTCCTTGAACACAAAAGGGCCACGTTGTGTTCCCTATTATCTGTCCCCTATAGAACCTAGCCTGCAATCAGAGGGAGTGATCTGTGAGTGAATGGCGGGGGTAATAGGGCGGATAAACAGGATACAGGGGTGCAGTTTGCATCCTGACCAATGTGTGGGGGGAAGGGGGGGGGGACTTTCTAGCTATCTTCCTCGGGGTGAATCCATATCTACTGAACACTGCAAAACATTGAACTTGTGATACAGACAGTACCCTAATGTAGATTTGTTACAAGATGTATGAATGTATACTCATATTTAATAAAATGTCGGTCTCAACTTCAAAAATATATTTAATTTATTTAACTCGATGAAAAGTAATAATATCCTATCCTATATCCAACAATTTTCTCATTCAAAGAAATTTCTTTACAACATTTTATTCACATCATACACATTTCTTTTGTTTATTTTTTCCATTAAAATAAACAACTTTTGTTGTGCAATTACTATCATCACCATAATTCTATTTGTATGTAATGTAATGTAATCATGAAACACACCATAAACTAATATCATTAACTAACAATATCACAGGCGGCGCAATGTGACCGATCCGGTCGAAGCGCCCTAGTTTCTCACGTCGTCGTAACACTTCTTTTTCGAAATCGTTTTTAAATACCATATTAATTTAATATATATTTTCTCAAGCAGTCTATAGTTCTGACTAAACCACAGTTGTCTGTATTCAATTGCACATTGTTTAACAGCGTTCTAAAGACGTGATTCGAACTAGCTACCTCACAGACCGGTGATGGGATTCGAACCCACACCCTCAGGGCTCGAGTCCCGAGTTACACCCGCAAAGATTGTGCAACACGTACACGCAATCACGGATTAGCCGCGCAAAGCACTTGGAGATACTCGGAACTATAAGCTGTTTGGAAACACTGAGCTAATTCATAGACACGGATAGCGTGAGCCGCCTAATAGAATAAGCTTGCGTAACATTTGTGGCGGCTCGCGGGCTAGGGCAGCTGAGGCCGGACGTCATAGGAGGGTGACAAGAAAACGCGTTTATATTTATTTTAGATCATTAACTTGACAAATATGTGATTAACACTCTATACAATACAAAACAATGCAAAAACATACATTAAATCTATATTTTACGTGTAATTATTATGAAACCCATTTACATGAGCATTGGGTAGAATTTGGACCAGAGCATGGCTCTGCTAATCGTAAAAGGCGACGATAGATGAAAAGGCCAACTCGAAAACATCAGCTAGTATGAAGGGTAGTACTTTACTCCCCGAAAATAGAGGCGAGCTCTGGCATTCGTCGTTGGGGACCGTGCCCCTTGACGACCCCTCGACGACGATGACGACAATGACACCACGAACAATGACAAAGACGATGACGACCGCGACGTTAGAACCCCCTTACTTCCCCTTGCCCGTGGCTGGTTCCGACCAGCATGGGCCCCTCCCCCCCCACCCCCTTAGGGCTGAGTGGTGCATTATGACCTAACGGTTGACGTCCTAATCCAAATAAACCAAAAAACCTTACCCGTGGCTGGTTCCGACCAGCATGGGCCCCTCCCCCCATATCCCCTCAGTTCGAGTGGTGCATTACTACAAAACGGTTTATTATCATTTCGGAAATCTAAATGAACAATCAAATCATTTACTTTAAAACCCTTCTGTAAGTTCTTGCTCTAAGTATTTTTCTCGTTATTTTACCTATGAATTGACCTTTCCACCAAACAAAATTGTTGGGTTAAACTGCAGGTTTTTTTAACAACCCAAATAAACTTTACATCAACAACACAACACAAAAAACTCTACCCTTGATCGTCCCACCTCTCAACTTCCTACCAACATCCTTCTTAGATGTCAAGTTTTCATTTTACCATATCATATATTATTATCATCTCGAAACTTTATCCGTAAATAAACTTATCGACCCCCCGTCTTTCAACCCAATATTCCAACATCGCCAAAGCCCTTGGAACTTTCCACCCCATAAATCACCCCTAGGCTTGTAAACAACCCAACGCTCCCCGAATTAAATTAATTATATATTAACTTGATCTGAATCAAGTCTCGAAGTAATTAATACGTCTTGGTTTTGTCTTTGTTGAAATTTAATATCTTCATTAATTAATGTAGCGGTTTAAGGATTCGCTAACTCGTGTCAACAGTAATTATAATACGGGGCGGATTCAATTGATATCGTACACGAATGTTATTAAGACTTTGACTGTTGCAACTCAAAGGGTTGAAGCTTGTTTGAGAGGGAAGGTGACCGCTTATATTAAAACCACGTTAAATTACTGGTTTTAAGGTAGCTTTACACCATTGATAAAGTAATATCACAGATATTTGTGGTTTTTGAAAAAATCTTTTGCATGAGAAACAATTAAATATTCTGACCGGTTCGTGTTTAATTGATCCCCTAATTAAGACTGGGGCATAGAGGGAAATGAACACGCTGATCGGGCTGCTAAGGAAGCTTCCCAGCGTCGTGAACCCGTCTGGGCCCGGGGTAGAATTGGCCCAGATCAAGGCTCTGTTAATCGTAAAAGGCGATTCAAGAGAAAAAGTCCACCTCGCAAACATCAGCTAGAATGAAGGGTAGTATTTTACTACCCGAAAATAAAGGAAAGCTCTGGCAATCGTCGTCGGGGACCTTGCCCCCTTCCCTTGACGACCCCTCGACGACGATGACGACAATGACACCACGAACGATGACGAAGACAATGACGACCACGACGTGAGAACCCCCTTCCTCCCCTTACCCGTGGCTGGTTCCGACCAGCATGCCCCCCCCTCCCCCCCTAGGTTAGAGTGGTGCATATGACCTAACGGTTGACGCGTCTTTAATCCAGATAAACCAAAAAAAATCATAGCGTCGCGACGTTGATTTCAATCTAGTTCCCGTTCCAGATGTCAAGAGTGGATCCATGCAACGATTGTTGGATTTGCGACAAGCATCTTGGAATGTGGTGCAAAATAACAAATTTCATGGTGTGATGCCCGCACTGACTAATAAAATTCGTCTACCTACGTCTCGTCTCTCACGTAGAGAAGAGAGAGGTGGTATTGTCTAGACTTCGTATAGGCCACACACGCCTAACTCACGGATATCTCTTAACCAGAGAAAAGGTTATTTCCATATGTGACACATCTGATGTACCTTAACCGTACATCATATGCTAGCATAATGTACCATATGCCTTGCGCACGCAATTCGATCTCTCCCAATCATATAAAGAACTTCTATCATATGCTAACGGCGACAAGCTTTCTAAATTTCTCATTCAAAGTAATTTATTAAACTAAATTGAATTCCCATCATACACATTTTAAAAATTATTTTTTTTCCATTCAAATAAATCATTTTTGTTTTGCTGTTACTATGATCACCATCATTTTCTTTTATTATTATATTTACACTTCGAAAACAAATTAATCATCAAACAAACCATTTACTCATTTAATTAACTAACAATATCACAGGTGGTGCAGTATGACCTTATCGGTTGATGCGCCCTAGTTTCTCAGGTCATCTTACGAATTGGGTTGGCCTCGCGTTGGTCAAAAACGTTTCCCGACTTTCGAATAACAAAAACATTTTTGTGAGTTTGGTGGAGGTGCCGGTCCAGACAAATGGTTTAATATATTATTAGGTCCAGACAAATGGTTTAATATATTATTTTTAGGGATGCACATCGATACTTTTTTCATTATCGATTATCAATATGGTTATGTCATTATCGAATCGGTATTATCGATAATATCGATATCACCAACAAAGCCAGTTCCGACCTTGGTTCCGACCTATAACCTCACTCAAGTAGAACCTCAAGTGTGACCTAATCTCACTCAAGTGGAACCTCAAGTGTGGCAAGTCAAAACAATACAATCGCGTTTCTTTGCTGCCTCGCTGTCTTCGATGTCATGTGTTTGGTTTCCGTTATAGACTGATACCTCATTTCCAAACATAAATCTAGAGTGTGACACCATCAGCCCAGCCAGTGCATTGCACAATGTGAGATAATCTCTGTCTTTAGAGTTTGGTTCGTGCCACTATTGACCAATTATTAGACATTTCGATAATCGATAATAAATTTTTTTTTCGATCATTGAAACTATATTATTGATTTTTGATCGATGGAATCGATTATCGTGTGCATCAAAAATCCCAAAGAAACTTGCTGAAGGCTAACTGTCTCTTGTTCTGATGACTACCCAAGAAAATAATTAAAAACAAAACTAAGTAGGCCTACCGGGAGTTTAGATATAGTTGTCCAAGAGCTATTTACCAGCGACAAACCTTCTGTATTTCTCATTTTTAAGTAATTTATTTAATAAGAGTTAATTCACATTGAACACATTTCCTTTATGTTTTCAAATAAAAATAAATCATTTGCTTCGATACTTTCATATCCATCATTTTCTTCCCTTTTATAAACTAAGAAATCAATATAATCTATAAACTCACCATAAACTCATTTAATTAACTTACAATATCACAGGCGGCGCAATATGGCCTTTCCGGTTGAAGCGCCCTTGTTTCTCACGTCGTCGTCGTGAAACCTTCTGTTTTTCTCATTTTTAAGTAATTTATTGAATAAGAGTTAATTCACATTGAACACATTTCCTTTATGTTTTCAAATAAAAATAAATCATTTGCTTCGATACTTTCATATCCATCATTTTCTTCCCTTTTATAAACTAAGAAATCAATATAATCTATAAACTCACCATAAACTTATTTCATTAACTGACATTATCACAGGCGGCGCAATATGACCTTACCGGTTGAAGCGCCCTTGTTTCTCACGTCGTCGTCGTGAAACCTTCTGTTTTTCTCATTTTTAAGTAATTTATTTAATAAGAGTTAATTCACATTGAACACATTTCCTTTATGTTTTCAAATAAAAATAAATCATTTGCTTCGATACTTTCATATCCATCATTTTCTTCCCTTTTATAAACTAAGAAATCAATATAATCTATAAACTCACCATAAACTTATTTCATTAACTGACATTATCACAGGCGGCGCAATATGACCTTACCGGTTGAAGCGCCCTAGTTTCTCACGTCGTCGTCGTGAAACCTTCTGTTTTTCTCATTTTTAAGTAATTTATTTAATAAGAGTTAATTCACATTGAACACATTTCCTTTATGTTTTCAAATAAAAATAAATCATTTGCTTCGATACTTTCATATCCATCATTTTCTTCCCTTTTATAAACTAAGAAATCAATATAATCTATAAACTCACCATAAACTTATTTCATTAACTGACATTATCACAGGCGGCGCAATATGACCTTACCGGTTGAAGCGCCCTTGTTTCTCACGTCGTCGTTGTGAAACCTTCTGTATTTCTCATTTTTAAGTAATTTATTTAATAAGAGTTAATTCACATTGAACACATTTCCTTTATGTTTTCAAACAAAAATAAATCATTTGCTTCGATACTTTCATATCCATCATTTTCTTCCCTTTTATAAACTAAGAAATCAATATAATCTATAAACTCACCATAAACTTATTTCATTAACTGACATTATCACAGGCGGCGCAATATGACCTTACCGGTTGAAGCGCCCTAGTTTCTCACGTCGTCGTCGTGAAACCTTCTGTTTTTCTCATTTTTAAGTAATTTATTTAATAAGAGTTAATTCACATTGAACACATTTCCTTTATGTTTTCAAATAAAAATAAATCATTTGCTTCGATACTTTCATATCCATCATTTTCTTCCCTTTTATAAACTTAGAAATCACTATAATCTATAAACTCACCATAAACTTATTTCATTAACTGACATTATCACAGGCGGCGCAATATGACCTTACCGGTTGAAGCGCCCTTGTTTCTCACGTCGTCGTCGTGAAACCTTCTGTTTTTCTCATTTTTAAGTAATTTATTTAATAAGAGTTAATTCACATTGAACACATTTCCTTTATGTTTTCAAATAAAAATAAATCATTTGCTTCGATACTTTCATATCCATCATTTTCTTCCCTTTTATAAACTAAGAAATCAATATAATCTATAAACTCACCATAAACTTATTTCATTAACTGACATTATCACAGGCGGCGCAATATGACCTTACCGGTTGAAGCGCCCTTGTTTCTCACGTCGTCGTCGTGAAACCTTCTGTTTTTCTCATTTTTAAGTAATTTATTTAATAAGAGTTAATTCACATTGAACAATTTCCTTTATGTTTTCAAATAAAAATAAATCATTTGCTCGATACTTTCATATCCATCATTTTCTTCCCTTTTATAAACTAAGAAATCAATATAATCTATAAACTCACCATAAACTTATTTCATTAACTGACATTATCACAGGCGGCGCAATATGACCTTACCGGAATTGAAACGCCCTTGTTTCTCACGTCGTCGTTGTGAAACCTTCTGTTTTTGAAAAACTAACCTCTAAGGGATATATAATAGAGTTTTGTTGGATACCTGGACACGTGGCATAGAGGGAAATGAACACGCTGATCGGGCTGCTAAGGAAGCTTCCCAGCGTCGCGATGTTGATTTCAATCTAGTTCCCGTTCCAGATGTCAAGAGTGGATACAAGCAAAGATTGTTGGATTTGCGACAAGTATCGTGGGATGTGTTGCAAAATAACAAATTGCATAGTGTGATGCCCACATTGACTAACAAAATTCGTCCACCTACGTCTCGACTCTCACGTAGAGAAGAGGTGGTATTGTCTAGAATTCGTATAGGCCATACACGCCTAACACACGGATATCTCTTAACCAGAGAAAAGGTTATTCCCATATGTGACACATGTGATGTACCTTTAACCGTGCATCATATGCTAGCAGAATGTGCCAAATATGATGCATTGCGCACGCAATTTGATCTCTCCCAATCATATGAAGAACTTCTATCATATGATAACGGCGACAAACTTTCTAAATTTCTCATCCATTGTAATCTATTTAACAAAATTTAATTCACATCTTACACATTTGTTTCTTTTCTTTATTTTCATTTACATACATAACTTTTATTTTGCTATTACTTTCTTCATCATCAATTTATTTTGTTATTTATACACTTAGAAAACAATCTAATCATCAAACATACCTGCATTCACTCTTCTCATTTCCTTTCATTCAAAGGCGGCGCAATATGACCTAACCGGTTGAAGCGCCCTAGTTTCTCACGTCGTCGTCGTCTCATTTTAAGTAATTGATTTAATAAGAGTTAATTCACATTGAACACATTTCCTTTATGTTTTCAAATAAAAATAAATCATTTGCTTTGATACTTTCATATCCACCATTTTCTTCCCTTTTATAAACTAAGAAATCAATATAATCTATAAACTCACCATAAACTAATTTCATTAACTGACATTATCACAGGCGGCGCAAATGACCTTACCGGTTTGAAGCGCCCTTGTTTCTCACGTCGTCGTCGTGAAACCTTCTGTTTTTCTCATTTTTAAGTAATTTATTTAATAAGAGTTAATTCACATTGAACACATTTCCTTTATGTTTTCAAATAAAAATAAATCATTTGCTTCGATACTTTCATATCCATCATTTTCTTCCCTTTATAAACTAAGAAATCAATATAATCTATAAACTCACCATAAACTTATTTCATTTACGTGGCATAATCACAGGCGGCGCAATATGACCTTACCGGTTGAAGCGCCCTTGTTTCTCACGTCGTCGTTGGAAACCTTCTGTATGTCTCATTTTTAAGTAATTTATTTAATAAGAATTAATTCACATTGAACACATTTCCTTTATGTTTTCAAATAAAAATAAATCATTTGCTTCGATACTTTCATATCCATCATTTTCTTCCCTTTTATAAACTAAGAAATCAATATAATCTATAAACTCACCATAAACTTATTTCATTTACTGACATTATCACAGGCGGCGCAATATGACCTTACCGGTTGAAGCGCCCTTGTTTTCTCACGTCGTCGTTGGAAACCTTCTGTATGTCTCATTTTTAAGTAATTTATTTAATAAGAATTAATTCACATTGAACACATTTCCTTTATGTTTTCAAATAAAAATAAATCATTTGCTTCGATACTTTCATATCCATCATTTTCTTCCCTTTTATAAACTAAGAAATCAATATAATCTATAAACTCACCATAAACTTATTTCATTTACTGACATTATCACAGGCGGCGCAATATGACCTTACCGGTTGAAGCGCCCTTGTTTCTCACGTCGTCGTTGGAAACCTTCTGTATGTCTCATTTTTAAGTAATTTATTTAATAAGAATTAATTCACATTGACACATTTCCTTTATGTTTTCAAATAAAAATAAATCATTTGCTTCGATACTTTCATATCCATCATTTTCTTCCCTTTTATAAACTAAGAAATCAATATAATCTATAAACTCACCATAAACTTATTTCATTTACTGACATTATCACAGGCGGCGCAATATGACCTTACCGGTTGACAGCGCCCTTGTTTCTCACGTCGTCGTTGGAAACCTTCTGTATGTCTCATTTTTAAGTAATTTATTTAATAAGAATTAATTCACATTGAACACATTTCCTTTATGTTTTCAAATAAAAATAAATCATTTGCTTCGATACTTTCATATCCATCATTTTCTTCCCTTTATAAACTAAGAATCAATATAATCTATAAACTCACCATAAACTTATTTCATTTACTGACATTTTCACAGGCGGCGCAATATGACCTTACCGGTAGAAACGCCCTTGTTTCTCCACGTCGTCGTTGGAAGCCTTCTGTATGTCTCATTTTTAAGTAATTTATTTAATAAGAATTAATTCACATTGAACACATTTCCTTTATGTTTTCAAATAAAAATAAATCATTTGCTTCGATACTTTCATATCCATCATTTTCTTCCCTTTTATAAACTAAGAAATCAATATAATCTATAAACTCACCATAAACTTATTTCATTTACTGACATTATCACAGGCGGCGCAATATGACCTTACCGGTTGAAGCGCCCTTGTTTCTCACGTCGTCGTTGGAAACCTTCTGTATGTCTCATTTTTAAGTAATTTATTTAATAAGAATTAATTCACATTGAACACATTTCCTTTATGTTTTCAAATAAAAATAAATCATTTGCTTCGATACTTTCATATCCATCATTTTCTTCCCTTTTATAAACTAAGAAATCAATATAATCTATAAACTCACCATAAACTTATTTCATTTACTGACATTATCACAGGCGGCGCAATATGACCTTACCGGTTGAAGCGCCCTTGTTTCTCACGTCGTCGTTGGAAACCTTCTGTATGTCTCATTTTTAAGTAATTTATTTAATAAGAATTAATTCACATTGAACACATTTCCTTTATGTTTTCAAATAAAAATAAATCATTTGCTTCGATACGTTCATATCCATCATTTTCTTCCCTTTTATAAACTAAGAAATCAATATAATCTATAAACTCACCATAAACTTATTTCATTTACTGACATTATCACAGGCGGCGCAATATGACCTTACCGGTTGAAGCGCCCTTGTTTCTCACGTCGTCGTTGGAAACCTTCTGTATTTCTCATTTTTAAGTAATTTATTTAATAAGAGGTAATTCACATTGAACACATTTCCTTTATGTTTTCAAATAAAAATAAATCTTTTGCTTCGATACTTTCATATCCATCATTTTCTTCCCTTTTATAAACTAAGAAATCAATATATCTATAAACTCACCATAAACTTATTTCATTAACTGACATTATCACAGGCGGCGCAATATGACCTTACGGTTGAAGCGCCCTTGTTTCTCACGTCGTCGTTGGAAACCTTCTGTATTTCTCATTTGTAAGTAATTTATTTAATAAGAGGTAATTCACATTGAACACATTTCCTTTATGTTTTCAAATAAAAATAAATCATTTGCTTCGATACTTTCATATCCATCATTTTTTCTTCCCTTTTATAAACTAAGAAATCAATATAATCTATAAACTCACCATAAACTTATTTCATTAACTGACATTATCACAGGCGGCGCAATATGACCTTACCGGTTGAAGCGCCCTAGTTTCTCACGTCGTCGTCGTGAAACCTTCTGTTTTTCTCATTTTTAAGTAATTTATTTAATAAGAGTTAATTCACATTGAACAACATTTCCTTTATGTTTTCAAAATAAAATAACATCATTTGCTTCGATACTTTCATATCCATCATTTTCTTCCCTTTTATAACTAAGAAATCAATATAATCTATAAACTCACCATAAACTTATTTCATTAACTGACATTATCACAGGCGGCGCAATATGACCTTACCGGTTGAAGCGCCCTTGTTTCTCACGTCGTCGTCGTGAAACCTTCTGTTTTTCTCATTTTTAAGTAATTTATTTAATAAGAGTTAATTCACATTGAACAATTTCCTTTATGTTTTCAAATAAAAATAAATCATTTGCTCGATACTTTCATATCCATCATTTTCTTCCCTTTTATAAACTAAGAAATCAATATAATCTATAAACTCACCATAAACTTATTTCATTAACTGACATTATCACAGGCGGCGCAATATGACCTTACCGGTTGAAGCGCCCTTGTTTCTCACGTCGTCGTTGTGAAACCTTCTGTTTTTCTCATTTTTAAGTAATTGATTTAATAAGAGTTAATTCACATTGAACACATTTCCTTTATGTTTTCAAATAAAAATAAATCATTTGCTTTGATACTTTCATATCCACCATTTTCTTCCCTTTTATAAACTAAGAAATCAATATAATCTATAAACTCACCATAAACTTATTTTCATTAACTGACATTATCACAGGCGCGCAATATGACCTTACCGGTTGAAGCGCCCTTGTTTCTCACGTCGTCGTTGTGAAACCTTCTGTTTTTTCTCATTTTTAAGTAATTTATTTAATAAGAGTTAATTCACATTGAACACATTTCCTTTATGTTTTCAAATAAAAATAAATCATTTGCTTTGATACTTTCATATCCATCATTTTCTTCCCTTTTATAAACTAAGAAATCAATATAATCTATAAACTCACCATAAACTAATTTCATTAACTGACATTATCACAGGCGGCGCAATATGACCTTACCGGTTGAAGCGCCCTTGTTTCTCACGTCGTCGTCGTGAAACCTTCTGTTTTTCTCATTTTTAAGTAATTTATTTAATAAGAGTTAATTCACATTGAACACATTTCCTTTATGTTTTCAAATAAAAATAAATCATTTGCTTCGATACTTTCATATCCATCATTTTCTTCCCTTTTATAAACTAAGAAATCAATATAATCTATAAACTCACCATAAACTTATTTCATTTACTGACATTATCACAGGCGGCGCAATATGACCTTACCGGTTGAAGCGCCCTTGTTTCTCACGTCGTCGTTGGAAACCTTCTGTATGTCTCATTTTTAAGTAATTTATTTAATAAGAATTAATTCACATTGAACACATTTCCTTTATGTTTTCAAATAAAAATAAATCATTTGCTTCGATACTTTCATATCCATCATTTTCTTCCCTTTTATAAACTAAGAAATCAATATAATCTATAAACTCACCATAAACTTATTTCATTTACTGACATTATCACAGGCGGCGCAATATGACCTTACCGGTTGAAGCGCCCTTGTTTCTCACGTCGTCGTTGGAAACCTTCTGTATGTCTCATTTTTAAGTAATTTATTTAATAAGAATTAATTCACATTGAACACATTTCCTTTATGTTTTCAAATAAAAATAAATCATTTGCTTCGATACTTTCATATCCATCATTTTCTTCCCTTTTATAAACTAAGAATCAATATAATCTATAAACTCACCATAAACTTATTTCATTTACTGACATTATCACAGGCGCGCAATATGACCTTACCGGTTGAAGCGCCCTTGTTTCTCACGTCGTCGTTGGAAACCTTCTGTATGTCTCATTTTTAAGTAATTTATTTAATAAGAATTAATTCACATTGAACACATTTCCTTTATGTTTTCAAATAAAAATAAATCATTTGCTTCGATACTTTCATATCCATCATTTTCTTCCCTTTTATAAACTAAGAATCAATATAATCTATAAACTCCACTATAAACTTATTTCATTTACTGACATTATCACAGGCGGCGCAATATGACCTTACCGGTTGAAGCGCCCTTGTTTCTCACGTCGTCGTTGGAAACCTTCTGTATTTCTCATTTTTAAGTAATTTATTTAATAAGAGGTAATTCACATTGAACACATTTCCTTTATGTTTTCAAATAAAAATAAATCATTTGCTTCGATACTTTCATATCCATCATTTTCTTCCCTTTTATAAACTAAGAAATCAATATAATCTATAAACTCACCATAAACTTATTTCATTAACTGACATTATCACAGGCGGCGCAATATGACCTTACCGGTTGAAGCGCCCTTGTTTTCTCACGTCGTCGTTGGAAACCTTCTGTATTTCTCATTTTTAAGTAATTTATTTAATAAGAGGTAATTCACATTGAACACATTTCCTTTATGTTTTCAAATAAAAATAAATCATTTGCTTCGATACTTTCATATCCATCATTTTCTTCCCTTTTATAAACTAAGAAATCAATATAATCTATAAACTCACCATAAACTTATTTCATTAACTGACATTATCACAGGCGGCGCAATATGACCTTACCGGTTGAAGCGCCCTTGTTTCTCACGTCGTCGTTGGAAACCTTCTGTATTTCTCATTTTTAAGTAATTTATTTAATAAGAGGTAATTCACATTGAACACATTTCCTTTATGTTTTCAAATAAAAATAAATCATTTGCTTCGATACTTTCATATCCATCATTTTCTTCCCTTTTATAAACTAAGAAATCAATATAATCTATAAACTCACCATAAACTCATTTAATTAACTGACATTATCACAGGCGGCGCAATATGACCTTACTAGTTGAAGCGCCCTTGTTTCTCACGTCGTCGTTGGAAACCTTCTGTATTTCTCATTTGTAAGTAATTTATTTAATAAGAGTTAATTCACATTGAACACATTTCCTTTATGTTTTCAAATAAAAATAAATCATTTGCTTCGATACTTTCATATCCTCATTTTCTTCCCTTTTATAAACTAAGAAATCAATATAATCTATAAAGTCACCATAAACTTATTTCATTAACTGACATTATCACAGGCGGCGCAATATGACCTTACCGGTTGAAGCGCCCTTGTTTCTCACGTCGTCGTCGTGAATGTGGGTGTCAACCTGACAGTAAAAATGTTACCTAACTTTGAGTAACAAAAATATCCAAGAGTTTGGTGGAGGTGCCGGTCCAGGCAAATGGTTTAATATATTATTTTACAAAAAGCTATTAAATGAAAATCCCGACAATATATAATATGAACTGGGAGAATTTACTTTGTAAGATTTTTCACAGTAAGTTAAAATCTATTTTAACATCAAACAGTATTATATTATAGCAGCCGTGTTGACCATAGCTGACCCGACTGTCAAACTTCTACTCGTACAGTCTCACTTTTAATACAAACGTCTACATTATCTGTTCGCCGATACTTAAAAAATATATTGGCAACACCTTCCCTCGTTAGGATGATATTTATTATTGGTTAATCTTTAGACGAAACGAATTATTATACATATAAGGTGTGTTTACAATAGTTCTTAAGAAACCTGCTGAAGGCTAACTTTCTCTTGTTCTGATGACTACCCAAGTAATAAACTAAAAACAAATTGAGTACGGGGAGTGTAGATAGTTGTCCAAGAACTATTGCACAGCGAGAAACGTTCTAAATTTCTCATTTAAAGTAATTTATTGATCAAAATTTAATTCACATCGAACACTCCTCCCTCTATCCGTGGCTGGTTCTGACCAGCATGGGCCCCCGTCTGGGCCCGGGGTAGAACTGGCCCAGAGCATGGCTCTGCTCACATTCTCTGCACTCCTGAGTGCCTGATACAAGCTTCTCAAGCTACGTAGCCCCCGTCTAGGCCCGGGGTAGAATTGGCCCAGAGCATGGCTCTGCTACATTCTCTGCACTCCTGAGTGCCTGATACAAGCTGCTCAAGCTACGTAGTCCCCGTCTGGGCCCGGGGTAGAATGGCAGAGCAGGCCAGTCACATTCTCTGCACTCCTGAGTGCCTGATACAAGCTGCTCAAGCTACGTACTCCGTCTGGCCCGGTTGAATTGCCCAGAGCATGGCTCTGCTATCGTTAAAAGTCGATTAAGAGAAAAAGTCACCATTGCAAACATCAGCTAGTAATGTGCTGAGTATATACTCCCGGAACTAGAGGCGAGCTTGGCAATCGTCGTCGAGACACTTCCCTTTCCCTGACGCCTCCCAGCGACGATGACAATGACACAACTAACGTGTGACAAGACGATGAAGACCCGACGTGGGTAACCCCCCTTCCTCCCTTTACCGTGCTGGTTCTGACCAGCATGGGCCCCCCTCCCCACCCCCACCCCCCTTAGGCTAGAGGGGCCCTTATGACCTAACGGTTGACGCTCCTTAATCAAATAACAAAATAAGGAATCAGAGAAGGTACTCTCTTTTGTTCTGATAACACCTAAGGTGAATATATTGGGCCCGGATAGAATGGCCCAGAGCAGGCTCTGCTAATCAGTAAAGGCGATTCAAGAGAAAAAGTCCACCTCGTTTACATCAGCTAGGTAGAAAAGGGAAATTATCTTACTCCCCGAATTGAGGCGAGCTCTGGAATGTCGTCGGGGACCTTGCCCTTCCCTTGACGACCCCCCGGCGACGATGACAATGCCCACAACGAACGGTGAAAGACGATGACGACCGCGACGTGAAACCCTTTTGTCCAGCCCTACCCGTGGCTGGTTCTGACCTGCATGGTGGTCCCTCTCCCCCCCCTTTAGGCTAGAGTGGTGCATTATGACCTAAAACTTTGTCGCGACCCCAATAGCCTCATTTTGATTCTGCACAGAACTTTAAATTTCTGGGTGACTTTATAAACTTTCTGGGTATTCACATTCTTCTCCTCATATATTCCATTATTTTCCTTCTATTATTTAACACCAAATTTTATTTACGACCTAGGCCACCTTCTTTGTGCCCCACCCGTCCTCCCAGTTAACTCCACAGCACCCAAACACCTGCATGATTCCTTCTGGACCCTCCCTCAGTGTGTAGCCCACCATGCTAGCAGCCTAGTGACCGTCGCTCCCCAACTAACCTTGCATATAAACTACTCTTTAATAATAATTGCATCAACCTAGCTAGTGATGCACTTACCGTTACTGTACTAACTTGCCTCAAGTTAGCACACTGGCATCTCCCTTGATGGCGTTACTAGTTGGACGTGATGTCTGATCTTTCATCCAGTACACTTGCATCTGTTAGTTTATGTACCAAATATGATGCCTTGCGCACGTTTCCAATCATATGAAGAACTTCTTGCATATAACAGCGACAAAATTTCAAAATTTCTCATTCAAAGTAATTTTTTTATCAAAATTTAATTCACACCAAACAATTCAATTTTTTATTCGAATAAATCACTTTTCTTTTGCTATTTATATCATCGCCATCATTTTCTTTACTTTATTACACTTAGAAAACAATATAATCATCAAACACACCAAAAACTTATTTCATTAACATACGATATCACAGGCAGCGCATTATGATCTAACTGGTTGAAGCGCCCTAGTTTCTCACGTCGTCGTTTGAACTTTACCAGTATGTTTTCCTCTGTTTTATTCCTATCCAGCATCCAGTGCTCTAATATAATAAATAAATAAATTTTCACGCTGGATGGCGGTACTCTGTGTAGCACTCATCCAGTATCCAGCGCTCTAATATCACGCTGGATGGCGGTACTTTGTGTAGCACCCATCCAACATCCAGTGCTCTCCCTTTGCAGCAAACAGAAGCACAAATCTCATCATATTCCCGCCATGTCACTAACAGCCCCATTAAACAAGATCAATCGTAGCCGGTCTCGACTTTGTTCTAAATCTTGAAAAACACACCGCCTTGGAGATAAGTGGGCGTGGCCGACGGTGGCGCTGCGAGCGGTGGAAGTGTGCGGCTGACGGCTGATACCTTATGACGGGGGTGGAGAAAAACCGGACGAAGACGACAGTTAAAGGTGAACTATGGACGGGGGATGAGACAGGCGCTTTAAGAGCTTGGCCCAACTCAAATGCGCGCACTCAGGTGTTGATGATTTCTGCTCAACGGTTGGTAACATCATTACCAAATTTTGCATGGATGTTAATAAAATACTCTTTCATTGATATCCGAAATTGGTTGCAAAAATTAGGCCTTAAAGATCCATTGCAAGACAAAGTCCAAAACCTGAAAAAATACGAAATCCAAAAAATGGATTTAAATTCTTGAAATCCCCACCAAAAAGTTTATCTTACAATAAAACCAAATTAACCTACGCCACCTACGAAAAAAATGTTTTATAATGATTTTACGATGGTTTCATTGTTGGGAATTTAAAAAGAAAAAAATAAACTTAATACAAAACAAATCAAAGGCAGCAAATTATTATCATCATTTTGTGATGAATGTAGAATTTAAAAAAAAGTTTAAGAAACAGGCGTACTTTTACCGGTATTAACAATAACCCAATTATAATGCATCATGTATTGATTGGTATTATATGGTATTCATAAAAAAGACCCATTTATGTATTTATTTAATTAATGAATTTATTTACCTTCCATCCTATGCAGTTATAAGTACTGATATACATAGGGGGCCAATAATAATTAATATTAGAATATTGTGCATTATACACAATGATTATTATTTTATAAAGTCAGGCCAAGTGATATAAATCGTTTCGTTTTGCCCAACAATCATTTGACATGCATTGTGTATTAGTTAATCTAGGAACTTAATTTGTGGATGAGACGAGTAATGGCGGAAAGGGGGCTGGGGTAAGAAAAACCCTCTCAACTTTGTAATTGAGTGTATGATGTATTCCCTGCCCTCGGCGGCTCGATGGAGTGTTTATAGATTCGTAAGTTTTTACGCCTGGTAAATAACTCTGCGTTCGTACGCGGCGGTGTAAAAGTCCCCGTATGGAAGTGTATTTATCCGCGGGGTTGGTGGGCATGAAGCCAACACTGCTCGCAGACATATTTCACGGATTCTCATTCACGTGCTGGGGCGCTAAATCAAAGGGTTCAATATAGGCGGACTGGCAGTGGCGTAGGTACGGGTTTACCCCCAACCCCTTACACAACCCTTTCTGTGCTAGAATAACCTGCTCCTTAAACTTAATTTAATTGTATCCTTTTAAAAGTTCCGGTCTTTAATAAAAGTTTAATAATTTTTTAAATCGTTATTACTCAATCGTCATCATATTATGGAATAAATTAACTAAAATATCAAATGCGGCGCATTATGACTAAAAAGGTTCAAGCGCCCTAGTTTCTCACGTTGTCGTACCTTTGGTATCTTCTTGGCCCTTAGCATGACTCTGCTAATCGTAAAAGGCGATTCAAGAGAAAAAGTCCACCTCGCAAACATCAGCTAGTATGAAGGGTAGTATTTTACTCCCTGAAAATACAGGCGAGCTCTGGCAATCGTCGTCGGGGATCTTGCCCTCTTCCCTTTACGACTTCTGGACGACGATGACGACAATGACACCACGAACGATGACGAAGACAATGACGACCGTGACGTGAGAACCCCCTTTCCTTCCCTTACCCGTGTTCTGACCAGCATAAGCAACTCCCCCCCCATATCACCTAGGCTAGAGTGGTGAATTATGACCTAACGGTTGACGCATCCTTAATCCAAACAAACAAAAAAAACATGATTTTAATTAGATTCTATCCTTTTGCAGAAAATCCGGTCTTAAATAAAAGTTCAGATGGATGTTAATTAATTTCTTTAATCGTTATTACACAATCGTCATATTATGGAACAAATTAACTTACAATATCACAGGCGGCGCAATATGACCTAGCTGGTTGAATCGCCCTTGTTTCTCACGTCGTCGTAGGTTCTACGTGTAGTATATCGCCCTTGTTTCTCACGTCGTCGTAGGTTCTACGTGTAGAATATCGCCCTTGTTTCTCACGTCGTCGTAGGTTCTACGTGTAGAATATCGCCCTTGTTTCTCACGTCGTCGTAGTTTCTACGTGTAGTATATCGCCCTTGTTTCTCACGCCGTCGTAGTTTCTACGTGTAGTATATCGCCCTTGTTTCTCTTGTCGTCGTAGGTTCTACGTGTAGAATATCGCCCTTGTTTCTCACGTCGTCGTAGGTTCTACGTGTAGTATATCGCCCTTGTTTCTCACGTCGTCGTAGGTTCTACGTGTAGTATATCGCCCTTGTTTCTCACATCGTCGTAGGTTCTACGTGTAGTATAATTATAAAGCCCTTGTTTCTCACGTCGTCGTAGGTTCTACGTGTAGTATAAAATACAATTCAATGTTTATTTGTTATTCTATATTATTTAAATGGATTTACAAAGTTAATATTTCCTTTAAACTTAAAAAAAGAATACTTTAGCATATTTTATGTTTTGAAATTTGTACACAATATATCGTGGGCTGACAGCGAAAACTCACTAACTCCCAAAATTGACGAAAATAAACTAGTATATACATTTTCTTCAGAAAAAATCGCTCTTTCTGCTGCAACAACTCACTTACTCCTAAATGGACTATTATTACGAGCTACAAGAGGTTTTATACTGATTTTATACTGATTTTATACTGAACCTAAAAACTTCAAACTCATTTATCTCACCCCGTCTGGGCCCGGGGTAGAATTGGCCCAGAGCATGGCTCTGCTAATCGTAAAAGGCGATTCAAGAGAAAAAGTCCACCTCGCAAACATCAGCTAGTAAGAGCAGAGTATATTACTCCCCGAAACTAGAGGCGAGCTCTGGCAATCGTTTTGGAGACCTTGCCCCCTTCCCTTGACGACCCCCCGGCGACGATGACAATGACACAACGAACGATGACAAAGACGATGACGACCGCGACGTGAGAAACCCCCCTTCCTCCCCTTACCCGTGGCTGGTTCTGACCAGCATGGGCTCCTCCTCCCCACCCCCCTTAGGCTAGAGTGGTGCATTATGACCTAACGGTTGACGCGTCCTTAATCCAAATAAACCAATCATTTATCTCAGAACTTGAAAAATGGAGTTAATGAGTTTTCGCTGTCAGCCCACGATATTGTCTTCTAATGTTCATAGATAGATAAAGTCATTACCGAAGAAATTCGCCAGTTTAACTACGTCATCAACCCAGAAGAATTGAGCAGCCCTAACTTTATAATGCCATGTTTCCCCAATACCTCTGATGACTCCCCTAACGATAATTCCCCAACAATTTGGAAACATTCTGAAAGAAACTTTTAAAACTACCTTTCACTGTAATCGACCATTGAGTAGTAAATATACTAGATCCATTATTAGTTCCCGATAATGCCGACAAGATAAGTCCCCCATTAGTTGTATCTGTGGCGTAATATCTGGTGGGTATCCACCTGCATAAGTGATACGGGGAGTAATCAACTGTCAATGCGGCTGTCATCAGAGCGAGGTAAAAACAACAATCTCGCGCGTCGCGTGTGAGTTAGTTCGACAGCCGGCCGCTTGGGGCGCTGAACTGAACTGCTAGCCGACACGACACGGCTTCCGGGAACACCCGAGCGAGACTTCCGAGAATTGCCGAGAGACCGACACGAATGTTTGGCTGTTTCGCTCGAAATTGGGGTTTTTTAAATTTTTATTTTTACTTGGGACTGGAGGATTTATGGTATGTTGTATAATAATATAATAAAGTTGGTTATTTATTAATTTAACTAAACGGGCTAATTTTCGTACAAAATGGCTTACGTAAGGTCATTGCTGAAAGGATAGTTGTTAAACATCTATTATGAGGTACGGTAAATAAACTAAAAATGAAAAAGGAGCTGAAATTTTGTCAGTAAACTACCCCATTTTCGGGGCAATTTGGTGGAGGCGCCGGGTCCACTGTGGATCGCGAGGGTGGAAATAGAATTTCACTTCTTTATTCGTTTCAGTATTTTCAAGCGAATAAAAAAAAAATCAAACGTTGTTGTTCTAAATTGTTTGTTATTTGCCTAACACAGTCGTTATTGACGAAGTTCACCTATTTGCATCACTTTGAGTCCGTCTATGTGTCACGTCCCACGATAAAAACTGTGCACGTCTTTGGTATTTGTTGACTTTGCCCTTCAACGAGGTGGACCAGGGGGTCAGAATGGATCGGATAGCATTTTTAAATTTATTTATTTAGCCCGTGGAAGAAATTCCCGTCTGGGTCCGGGGTAGAACTGGCCCAGAGCATGGCCATGTCACATTATCTGCACTCCTGAGTGCCTGATACCCGTCTAGGCCCAGAGCATGGCTCTGCTAATCGTACAAGGCGATTCAAGAGAAAAAGACCACCTCGCAAACATCAGCTAGTAAGAGAGGAGACTAGCTCTGGCGAACGTCGTCGGGGACACCTTCCCTTCCCTTGATGACCTCCCCGACGACGATGACAATGACACCACGAACGATGACAAAGACGATGACGACCGCAACGTGAGAAACCCCCCATCCTCACCTGACCCGTGGCTGGTTCTGACCAGCATGGGCCCCTCCTCCTTAAATCTCCTAGGCTAGAGTGGCGCAATATGACTTAACGGTTGACGCGCCCTTAAACTTAATGAATCGAAAATAAATATTTTATAAACTAAGAGAACAAAAAATCATCAATCACACAATAAACTCATTTCAATAACTTTCAATATCATAGACGGCGCAATATGACTCAACCGGTTGAAGCGCCCTGGTTTCTCACGTCGTCGTTTCTTTAATCCATTTTTGCTAACGTTTTATCAAGATCGGATTAGCCGTTTGTTCGGTCGCCGTCCAAATGTCGCGAAAATATTGCATTTTTTTTTTTTTTTTAAGTCGTAAGGTACGATATTCAAGCGTATAATTTCTTCGATTGTACCCCCGTCTGGGCCCGGGGTAGAATTGGCTCAGAGCATGGCTCTGCTAATCGTAAAAGGCGATTCAAGAGAAAAAGTCCATCTCGCAAACATCAGCTAGAAAGAGCGGAGTATCTTACTCCCCGAAACTAGAGGCGAGTTCTGACAATCGTCGTCGGGGACCTTGCCCCCTTCCCTTGACGACCCCCCGGCGGCGATGACAATGACACAACGAACGATGACAAAGACGATGACGACCGCGACGTGAGAAACCCATCTTCCTCCCCTTACCCGTGGCTGGTTCTGACCAGCATGGGCTCCTCCTCCCCCCCCCCTTAAGCTAGAGTGGTGCATTATGACCTAACGGTTGACGCGTCCTTAATCCAAATAATCAATCAAATAAATCAATCAATGTACTGCAAAAAATCGGCTGATCTAAGTTCCAGAATTAGAAAGGTTTCCTTTAATTTTCATCAAGATCAAAAATGCCGTTTGCCTGGTAGAGAGCGAACAAACAGACAAATAAACACCCAAGTTTTTTTTCTTAAGGTTAGTTAAATTTAAGTTTTCGCTTCGCTCATCCAATTACATATTATATTAATATTATTTAGTGTCCAAGTACAATGCGTATTGTACAGCCAGGCTCTGCGTGTGAGGAAGTGCCCTCTTAACAGTTTGTTGTGCAATATATAAACACATAATTAGCTTCACCGTTCACGGATCGATATGAAGTTGCGTATTATCCGGACGCTCTTCCTGGTCAAATAATAATAAAACAAAGTTGTGGGACACTGTTTGTTTACAATGCGTTTACATGGGAATACCTACCTTCTTATGTTTACATATAAGCGTACAATTTAACACAACTCATACATTTGTATATGTATTTATTTAATTGTACAAATCGTTCATTAATTCATTTATTTTGACCCGCACATAAAATTTCAAAAAATCATCTGTCCCTCGGGATTTTGTAATTGTTTGTATATCTTCACTTATTTAAAGGATCCTGATTCTCACGGGCCTTAATTATTCATAAATATAGCTCATCTACACTTACTTGAATAATTAATTGTTTGAGATATCTTATACTTTGGTGGAGGTGCTGGGTTAGAGGTTCTGACCAGCATGGGATTTTCCACACCACATGAGTTCCGTATTACAACCTTACGGTTGACGCGCCCTAGTTTCTCACGTCGTCGTTGTTTCCCATGCATTGCTCGCAGTTCTGAGTATTTATATAACTTCCCAAAACTAGAGGCGAGCTCTTGCAAGCGTCGTCGGGGACACCTTCCCTTTCCCTTGACAACCTCCCCGACGAGATGACAAAGACAATGACGACCGCGACGAGAGAAACGTCCCTTCCTCCCCTTACCCGTTGCTGGTTCTGAACAGCATATCTCCCCATATCTCCTAGGCTAGAGTGGGGCATTATGACCAAACGGTTGACGCGTTCTTAATCCAAATAACCTGCTTCGAACCTAACTTACTATTGGACTAAAAATTAAATAATAATAAAAATGTACGTAGTTGTGAGACCCTGTCTATTATTAAGTAGGCCTACATTATTTAATGTGTAGAACATCGGTTGAAGTTGATACCAAGCCATGTGGATTAATTAAAATCTAATTGGATAAAACATAATAAAGAAAACAATGATGCATCATTCATATTATCAGCTGGCAATGATTGAATAATATACATCTTTCAAAATAATAATAAAAGTCACTGCCCTGTAGAAAATCACGGCCTCTAGTAATAATGTAAACAAACAGCGTAGGAATCTTGAGACTCCCCGTCAACAAGGCTGTGGGGACGCATTGTTGAAACATTTGCACTTTCTAATGTTTTATTTCTTCTTGGACGAGAAAGTTGGCGTGGTCTGGTTTCAATGAAGTTTTGTAACAAGAAATGGATAAATACTGACAATCTATCGGTATTATTACAAATACTGATGTATATTGATCAATCACACGGAAATACTGAAGCCAACAGAGGTACGGTTAGTCTCTGGGGTTCACGTTTAGATCGGAAGAAAGTATTGGTCTTGTAGCATTGGCATTGTCTTGTGTAGCCATCAGAGAACATTCATAGTGGGGTCTGAGATATAACGTGCTCTGATATTCTGCTGGAGGAACAATGCTGTGGCGGTTCCAGACTTAGGCCTACGTAGGCTACCCGCCTGTGGCTGGTTCTGACCAGCATAGGGGCTAGGCCTACATATCGCCGTCTGGACCCGTCATGGGGTACAAATTAAACAGAGGACATGAATCTGCTGATCGTTCAAGGCAAGAAAGGATATAAAGACCATCTCACAAACATCAGCATGTAAACGAGGAGATTGACTCCCCGAAACTAAAGGCGAGCTCTGGCCGGCACCTTGAGAAGCTGAAACCTTTTTCCTCACCCTACCCGTGGCTGGTTCTAAACACCATAACACTTTCCTTCCCATCTCCCCCGAGTTACTTTCTGAGCTCTGTCGGTCGTCGTTGTTGAACTTTCCCCTTCCCTTTGACTACCTACCATACGACGATGTCAATTACACCGATATATGACGATGACAAAGATAATGACGACCGCGGCGTGAGAACCCTCCACCCTTTCCTCCCCTTACCCGTGGCTGGTTCTGACCAGCTCGGGCCTTTCCTCACCATATCCCCTAGGCTAGAGTGGTACATTATGACAAAACAGTTGACGCGCCCATAAACCACTGAATTTAAATTTAAATTTAAATTTATAACCTTGTTTATATACCACGGGCGTAGCCCCCTTAGGCTAGAGTGGTGCATTATGACCTAACGGTTGACGCGTCCTTTATCCAAATAAACCAAATCTGACCAGCATGGGACTAACGGTCGTCATGACAAAGACGATGACGACCGCGACGTGAGAAACCCCCCTTCCTCCCCTTACCCGTGGCTGGTTCTGACCAGCATGGACCCCTCCTCCCCCCCCTTAGGCTAGAGTGGTGCATTATGACCTAACGGTTGACGCGTCCTAAATCCAAATAAACAAAATCCTTAAAGCCCTTTGGCTAGAGTGGTGCATTAAGACCCAACGGTTGACGCGTTCTTAATCCAAATAAACCAAATCTGACCAGCATGGGACTTACCTCTTTAAAGCCCTTAGGCTAGAGTGGTGCCCGGGGTAGAATTGTCCCAGAGCATGGCTCTGCTAATCGTAAAAGGCGATTCAAGAGAAAAAGTCCACCTCGCAAACATCAGCTAGAAAGAGCGGAATATCTTACTCCCCGAAACTAGAGGCGAGCTCTGGCAATCGTCGTCGGGGACCTTGCCCCCTTCCCTTGACGACCCCCCGGCGACGATGACAATGACACAACGAACGATGACAAAGACGATGACGACCGCGACGTGAGAAACCCCCCTTCCTCCCCTTACCCGTGGCTGGTTCTGACCAGCATGGGCCCCTCCTCCCCACCCCCCTTAGGCTAGAGTGGTGCATTATGACCTAACGGTTGACGCGTCCTTAATCCAAATAAACAAAAAGACGCGTTCTTAAAAATAATAAATCCAAATAATAAAAACTATCAATGTTCAATTTTGTTTAAAATTTACAATATCACACGAGACGCAATTATATCCACCCAGTCGGTAAAGCACCTTTGTTTCTCACGTTGTGCATTCAATGTCGTGTGCTTAAGGTGGAGTGGCCACTAAACGGTTGACGCGTCTATACATCTGCTATAGTAAGTAGGGGAATATAATGTTAGCTCACGAAACTAGCGGCGTGTTCTGGCGGTTGTCGTAGGGGACGTTTTTACCTCCCCTTGACGACATCTTCCAACCCCCGTTTAGAAACCCTGCCCGTGGCTGGTTCTGACCGGCATTTCCTAGAGTAGCGCATTATGACATAACGGTTGACGCGACCATTTATTTTATGAATCCAAAATAACAATTTCTGTATGAAGACGCAAAACAAAATCAGCTAAAATCAGTTACAAGATATATTTTTAAACGGTTATTTAATTGAATAGTATTATGCTCTAGATCATGAACTAAACATTTATTTAGGAGGAAATGATCCATTTAAAAAACATCGTCATGCGCTACCGTATGAAACATCAGCTAGAAAGAGCGGAATATTTAACTCCCGAAACTAGAGGCGAGCTCTGGCAATCGTCGTCGGGGACCTTGCCCCCTTCCCTTGACGATCCCCCGGCGACGATGACAATGACACAACGAACGATGACAAAGACGATGACGACCGCGACGTGAGAAACCCCCCTTCCTCCCCTTACCCGTGGCTGGTTCTGACCAGCATGGGCTCCTCCTGTTCCCCCTCCTTAGGCTACAGTGGTGCATTATGACCTAACGGTTGACGCGTCCTTAATCCAAATAAACCAATCAGTTGAGAATACTTGTTTGTGATACTTGGATCTCGCAAATGATGTTTAGTTTGTATAAATTGTGTCTGTATTGCTGTGTGCTTTGGAATATCAGGTTGATTTGTTCACAATCTACATGAAGCCCGATAGCTTACTTGGTAGAGCATTGGCCGGTGTAGCCAAAGTACCTGGGTTCGATCACCGGATCGGACACATCTCCGAATATAATATCATTGCACGACGTGAGATCCCCCCTTTCCTCCCCACATCGACAGAAATGTCTGGGGCCCCGGGCTTTGTAGAATTGGCCCAGAGAATGGCTCTGCTAATCGTACGAGGCGATTCAAGAGAAAAAGTCCACCTCGCAAACATCAGCTAGTATGAAGGGTAGTATTTTACTCCACGAAAATAGAGTCGAGCTCTGGCAATAGTCGTCGGGGACCTTGCCCCCTTCCCTTGACGACCCCTCGACGACGATGACGACAATTACACCACGAACGATGACAAAGACAATGACGACCGCGACGTGAGAACCCCCTTCCTCCCCTTACCCGTGGCTTGTTCTGACCAGCATGGTCCCCTCCCCCCCCCCTTCGGTTAGAGTGGTGCAATATGACCTAACGGTTGACGAGTCCTTTATCCAAAAATAAATATAAAATAATTGTAAATAATAACTTTAAAAACAATCCATCTAACGGTTGACGCGTCCTTAATCCAAATAAACCAAAAATAATCACCTTCAAGATTGTTGATAACGGCGACAAACTTTCTAAATTTCTCATCCAAAGTAATCTATTTAACAAAATAATTCACATCATAAACATTTCATTTTTTATTCAAAAAATATTTATTCTTTGGCTATTACTATATACATAGAAAACAATATAATCATCAAACACACCATAAACTCATTTCATTAACTTACAATATGACAGGCGGCGCAATATGACCTAACCGGTTGAAGCGCCCTAGTTTCTCACGTTGTCGTTCATGCTCCTGATTTTTGAGTCCACTTATTTTAAGGTACACTACTCTCAAAGGAAAATGCAACAAATCATATTGTTTTGTTAGGAAGACCCCCGTCTGGGCCCGGGTAGAATTGGCCCAGAGCATGGCTCTGCTAATCGTAAAAGGCGATTCAAGAGAAAAAGTCCACCTCGCAAACATCAGCTAGTAAGAACGGAGTATCTTACTCCCCAAACTAGAGGCGAGCTCTGGCAATCGTCGTCGGGGACCTTGCCCCCTTCCCTTGACGACCCCCCGGCGAAGATGACAATGACACAACGAACGATGACAAAGACGATGACGACCGCGACGTGAGAAACCCCCCTTCCTCCCCTTACCCGTGGCTGGTTCTGACCAGCATGGGCTCCTCCTCCCCACCCCCCTTAGGCTAGAGTGGTGCATTATGACCTAACGGTTGACGCGTCCTTAATCCAAATAAACAAAAAAAACTTTTGACCAGAGTAGTAATCTACCCCCCGGCGACGATGACAATGACATCATGAACGATGACGAAGACAATGACGACCGCGACGTGACTACCCCCTTTCCTCCTCTTACCCGTGGCTGGTTCTGACCCGCATGGGCTCCTCCTCCCCATACCCCCTATGCTAGAGTGTTGCATTATGACCTAACGGTTGACGCGTCCTTAATCCTAATAAACCAAAACTAGCTTTCCGATACAACATATGACGAACAACCGTACGTTATATGTTAGCAGGAAGTATTAAATATGATGCCTTGCGCACGCAATTTCATCTCTCCCAATCATATGAAGAACTTAGAAAACAATATATTCATCAAACATATCATACCCCGTCTGGGCCCGGGGTAGAATTGGCCCAGAGCATGGCTCTGCTAATCGTAAAAGGCGATTCAAGAGAAAAAGTCCACCTCGCAAACATCAGCTAGAAAAAGCGGAGTATCTTACTCCCCGAAACTAGAGGCGAGCTCTGGCAATCGTCGTCGGGGACCTTGCCCCCTTCCCTTGACGACCCCCCGGCGACGATGACAATGACACAACGAACGATGACAAAGACGATGACGACCGCGACGTGAGAAACCCCCCTTCCTCCCCTTACCCATGGCTGGTTCTGACCAGCATGGGCCCCTCCTCCCCCACCCCCCTTAGACTAGAGTGGTGCATTATGACCTAACGGTTGACGCGTCCTTAATCCAAATAAACCAAAAAAAACACATTATAAACTCATTTCATTCTTTTGATATCACATCCGGCGAAATATGACCAAACCGGTTGAAACGCCCTAGTTTCTCAAGCCTTTTTTTCATATACCTTGTCGAGGCTTTGTGTTAACCTGTATAAAGAATAAATTAACTTAGCTAGGAAAATGATAATTTAATTGATGCATTTTATTTTGGCATCGTTCCGTTCCTTCTGCGAAGATTATAACCACAAAGGTTTCCACCTAAAGTGTTTAAAACAAAGAAAATGTAGCGGTTTTCCTGTTTCTCCCTCGTAATAATTCAGGTGACATGCGTGGCCTAATGTTACACGCGTGTGACGTAGGTTCATTGTGCGTGGCTTAGATTAGCAACTAGGCACAATTATTCATTAGTTGGTAAGTGCGATAATTAATGAAGTTATTTATCGCCTCTGTCAGTTACTAAGATGTCTGACACGCGGGTAGTAATGTATCACCCAAGGTTCGGACATTACGTGTAACGACGTGTTCTAGGTGTAAGAAAAACAGTTTGTTACAACTTTCCTCTACACGTTCAGCACATTTCGGTTCCTGTTTATTACGGCTTTTGTTGTTATCACTGATAAGAAAATTTAACCATGACAATTTTATATAAATAAATCATAATATTTTATGATTTACTATCCCCGTCTTGGCCCTGGGTAGAATTGGCCCAGAGCATAACTCTGTTAATCGTAAAAGGCGATTCAAGAGAAAAAGTCATCCTCACAAACAACAAAAAACAACACCTCACAAACACAAACAAACAAGAGGGTAGTATTTTACTCCCCAAAACTAGAAGCGAGCTCTAGGAATCGTCATCGGGGACCTTGCCCCCTGCCCTTGACGACCCCCCGGCGACGATGACAATGACGCAACGAACGATGACAAAGTCTTTGACGACCGCGACGTGAGAAACCCCCTTCCTCCCCTTACCCGTGGCTGGTTCTGACCAGAATGGCCCCTTCTTCCCCATATCCCGTAGGTTAGAGTGGTGTATTATGACCTTATACGATTGTCGCGCCCTTAATCCAAATAAACCTAAAACCAAGTGCCTGCCGCCTCACCGATACTTGCTGTGGCGACGACGATGCCATCTCTAATCTCCCCAGCAGAGGTAATTAACTCACTGGTATCGATTCCTCACTGACAGCCAGGGTGCTGAGCGGGTGCTGCCGGCACAGTTGCACCGAGAAGGAGGATTGTGATGCAAACACTCTCAGAAATATCACGACTTCGTAAAGATTGGACATTTTTAGAATGTATCCAGGGAATAGGACACATTTGACAGTTTGGCAAATATCTATTCCCTCAGAACTGTACAAATTTGACAAGACAACAAACATGGAAAGCAGCTGCTGTTTCATATGATTTGTTTAATATGTTTGGTTATTCATGCAGAATCATATCACAAAACTGGTAATTTTTTACATTTTATTACAAAATGCAGAATATTAAAACAAGTTCTAAAAATTGTTTTAACTGGTACGTCCCGCATTCGACTAGGCTTCGTTCCCAGATGTGAGAGAACTCCCCCGTCTTCGCCCGGGGTAGAATTGGCCCAGAGCATGGCTCTGCTAATCGTAAAAGGCGATTCAAGAGAAAAAGTCCGGCTCGCAAACATCAGCTAGAAAGAGCGGATCTTTCTCCCCGAAACTAGAGGTGAGCCCTGGCAATCGTTGTCGGGGACCTGGCCCCCTTCCCTTGACGACCCCTCGACGACGATGATGACAATGACACAACGAACGATGACAAAGACGATGACGACCGCGACGTGAGAATCCCCCTTCTTCCCCTTACCCGTGGCTGGTTCTGACCAGCATTGGCTTCTCCTCCCCCCCCCTAGGCTACAGTGGTGCATTATGACCTAACGGTTGACGCGTCCTTAATCCAAATAAACAAAAAAACAGATGTAAGACAATTTCTTATTCAAAGTAATTTACTTTAAAAAAAATTTAATTCCTATCGAACACATTTAATTTTTTCAATCAATTATGTTTCTTTTGCTATTACTATCACCACCATTCTTTTCTTTTCTTTCAATAACTTAGAAAACAATATAAACTCATTTTATTACCTTTTTCTATCACAGGCGGCGCACTTTGACCTGACCGGTTGAAGCGCCCTAGTTTCTTACGACGTCGTCAACCTCGCATAATCTTTTCTATTACTCCCCGAATCTAGAGGTGAGCTCTGGCAATCGTCGTCGGGTACACCTCCCTTTCCCTTTACGACCTCCGCAACGACGATGACAATGACACAACGAACGATGACAAAGACAATGACGACCGCGACGTGAGAAACCCCCCTTCCTCCCCTTACCCTTGGCTGGTTCTGACCAGCATGGGCTCCTCCTCTCACCCCCCTTAGGCTAGAGTGGTGCATTATGACCTAACGGTTGACGGGTCCTTAATCCAAATAAACCCCCCAAAAAAAGAGGTTTAGTCACTTTTTTAATTTCTGTCTAAAGTTCTAACATATATATATATATATAACGCCCAACAACGTATATAGGCTCAATTTCTAAAATATTGGCATAACTTATTTCGTTTATTTGGCAGACAACATTCAGTGAAGGAAACAAATATATAAACCTGACTCTTTATGAAGTATAAGTGGTAAGTTTATTCAGCATACCAGCTATTATTTTCATCCGTCAAGATTAAATATCCATTTTATAACCTTCATATCAATTTTGAATCGCGTGGTCCAGGGCTCAAATCCCGTCGAGATTTCTCATCCATAGTAAGCTATTTAACAAAATTTAATTCACATCATACACATTACTTTAATTTATTTATTTTCATTCACATACATAACTTTTATTTTGCTATTACTTTCATCATCATCAATTTATTTTGTTATTTATACACTTAGAAAACAATCTTATCATCACACACACATTAACTCATCTCATCAACTTTCATTATCACAGGCGGCGCAATATGACCTAACCGATTGAAGTGCCCTATAGTTTCTTACGTCATTTCATTTAACCGCTTATTCTGACTCGAGTTTTTTTCCCGAGGTTTTTCTAAGTCGTAAATGCGAACGCAAGGGATTGAGTCTTCTTAAACAGCTCTCGGACATCCCTTCACAGTTGTCCTATCTGAAACATACCAAGTAAGACACCTAAAGAGGGGCACCCAGGTGACCCATTGATTTTGCTAAATAAACAGTTTTTAAAAAGAAACGTGGTTTACAAGTGGTTTAACATTCTATTTATTTTGAAGAATAGTTCTTTCTTTGTAAAAAAATTTGGCCCAAGCCATCAGGTCAAGAACAAGAAATATCTACATTCGTTATTAATAGAGTTCGTTAGGGTTGTCCTGCATGGTTCACGGTTTCGCTCCCGCTAACTCGCAACCTGGGCCGGCGTAGTAATCAATAACCAGCAGTTGACACTCGCCCCATTCATCTGTTTTGCCTCCGATCGTCTTTGTCCGCGTGTATTGTTTATCCTGCAAACGAAACGTCCAACCGGAGAGATTAATTATCACGAATGTACGTTTTAATTCACAGTGAGATAATGTACGTTTTGTTTTTAGCAGCCTAGTGTAGATTTCTGTTTGAATTACTACGCGGGAGGGATTATTTTAAGATAAATGCGAGCAAAAAATAGAAGATGTTCTTTTATTTGAAATTTTTCCCGCCGGTAAGAGGCTTATGTACTTAAGGACCCGATTCAAAGTCCGGGGCTTTGTTGAATGTTTTAATGAGGGGATCTAGAGAGTTGTTCTTTTTGATATCGAAGGTTTTTAAGGATGAAGTTTGGTTATAGTATAGGTGGTGAGTTTCATACGGTGCTTTATCTGATGACGGGGCTAGCTGAACAAAGAGATCTTGGTTAGAGACCATCATACTGCTAGTATTCCTCATCAATAATATATTTTATCGTTACTATTTATCTCATTCACATTATGAGGCTAACTTTGTTGTAGAGTTGAGTATTTTTAATTTTGTAAGTTGCAATTTTCTTTATTTTTTTTTTTTTTCCATTCAAATAAATCATAATTCTTTTACTATTACTATCATCATTTTCTTCTCCTTTATACTCTTAGAAAACAATATAATTATCAAACTCACCATAACTCATTTAATTTACCTTCAATATCGCAGGCGTTGCAATGTGACCTAACCGGTGAAAGCGCCCTAATTTCACACGTCGAAGTGTTGAAGATTGTTTGTGGACTCTAAATACGTTTTTTAAATAATTTTTGTCTGTGTAAATAAAACACGTTTATGAAGTTTGTGACAATATACATCATATTGTTTTTGAATACTTGAGAATGTAGATAATCCATATTGTACAAATGTTATTTTATATTCTAAGAAAGAAAAGGTTTTGTTAAAGATATAACATAATTAATTACCATATAATGTAGCATATAATACCCTATGGCCCTTAATCCAAATAAACTTAATTAAAAAACTATATAATTCTGAATTACATTACCACTTATCAAACCATCCCTTCTAATCCTTAGCATCTCAAGTGTTCATACGAACTTTGATTCTCAAGAAGCCATGATATGGAGCATTCGTCGGGGCCGGCCCGGGGTAGAATAGGCCCAGAGCCTGGCTCTGCTAAAGGCTATTCAAGACAAAAAGACCACCTCGCAAACATCAGCTATTATAAAGGGTAGTATTTTACTCCCCGAAAATAGAGGCGAGCTCTTTTAATCGTCGTTTGGGACCTTGCCCCCTTCCCTTGACGACCCCTCGACGACGATGACGACAATGACCACGAACGATGACGAAGACTATGATGACCACAACGTGAGAACCCCCTTTCCTCCGCTTTCCCGTAGCTGGTTTTGACCAGCATGCGCCCCTCCTTTTCATATCCCCTAGGTTAGAGTGGTGCATTATGACCTGACGGTTGACGCGTCCTTAATTCAAATAAACCAAAATTCTTGAATTTTAGTCCATAACTGAAAAGCGGTAGTGAATGAGTGGGTGGACTCTAAATATTTTTTTTTAAATTATTTTCATTGATCATAAGTTACTGTGAAACGTATAAATTAAACTTACCCATGATATTTGAAATCTCCATAATATTATTTTTGAATACTTGAGAATGTACATCATCTATCCGATTGTACAAATATTATTTTATATCCTAAGTTAGCAAAGGTTTGTTTAAGATATAACATGAAACATTTACCATATAATGTAGCTCTCAGCTTGTTATTCGAACTCCCAGTTCTCTATGTAGATGACGAGAACGGTTCTAATCGCCTCCATGTGTGGCTGTGAAAACCAATCGAATCTTCTGTCAGCTAAATCATGGACGATTGTGTCCGTTGAATTCAATTTGAATAACTCTGTTACTCGCTCCAAAGAGTTTAGATAAATTGGAACAAACAGAGAGACCACTCACCCTCTTTTTTTTACATTTTTCAGAGAGCTTATAATCTTAAATCCCTCCCTAGTCCGTGGATTCACTTTGCAAACTTTATAATGGGCAAACTTATCATTAGACTGAGGTAGGAACCTACGTCACAGAGGGTGAGGAGGGGAGGAAGGGAGGGGGAGGGGGACGTAGACCTAATGGTTTGAAACACTCGGGGAAACGAATATATATTGCTTTCACTTCTGAAATCTGAAAAAAATCTTTGGATAAAAACGGATACCCTTCTTATGAATTTGAAAGTTTAATCTAACCCACAACCACAACTGACGATTTAAAGGCAAGTTAAAAGATAATGAATTAGTATTTAGAGTGGTACTAACTCAGGAGTCACAGAACTCATTTCATGTAATGATACATAGAAAGCGGACCGAGCTAGCTCTGTCGGCGCCGACACCATCGACAAGTGCAACTGGTTAACCAGAAATTGGTATTAAAAGAGGATATAGCGATCAAATAATTCACACGATTCACATTTCTGGGCCTGGGGAAGAATTGGCCCAGAGCATGGCTCTGCTAATCGTTAAAGGCGATTCCAGAGAAAAAGTCCACCTCGCAAACATCAGCTAGTAAGAGCGGAGTATATAAATATTCCCCAAACTAGAGGCGAGCTCTGGGAATCGTCGTCGGGGACCTTGCCCCCTTCCCTTGACGACCCCTCGACGACAATGACGACAATGACACCACGAACAATGACGAAGACAATGACGACCGCGACGTGAGAACCCCTTTCCTCTCATTACCCATGGCTGATTCTGACCACATGGACCACTCTCCTCCCCCCCCCATCCCCGTATTTTAAAGAGTGGTGCATTATAAACCTAACGGTTGACGCGTCCTTATCCAAACAAACCAAAAAATCATCATTTTTCAGTACCCAAGGCGATGCAATTAGACTAACCCGGTTGAAGCGCCTAGTTTCTCACGCCCGTTGGATTGTATTTTTTTTCCCCGAAACTAGAGGCGAGCTTTTGGCAATCGTCGTCGGGGACCTGGCCCCTTTCCCTGGACGACCCACCGGCGACGATGACAATGACACAACGAACAATGACAAAGACGATGACGACCGCGGACCGTTGAGAAACCCCCCTTCCTCCTCTTACCCGTGGCTGGTTCTAGCTAGATGGGCCTTTCCTTTTCTGGCTAGAGGGGGTGCATTATGACCAAACGGTTGACCGGGGTCCTTAATCCAAAAAAACCCAAAAACCACTTCGAGGTATTCCTCAGTCGTTACTTCGAATGCAAGGGATTGAGTCCTCTAAAACTGCCTCGGACATCCCTTCACAATAATTGTCCTATCCGTAACATACCTTAACACCTGGAGGGGCTAAATTGCCCCTGGGCAGGCTTCCCACAATGAAAATAAATATATGTCATTAATTAATTAATATTAAGCACACAAAGTTTAATTCCGATGTAATGATATATGGCTGCAGAAAATATGAACGACGATCATTGAATCAGTCCGCCTCCCTCTTAAGCGCTATACTACGAACTTGAATAACCATCGTAAGGCTAACCGTTGTTTACCTATCTATCAAATGCGAGCCAAGGCCGCGGCCCATTTCATCACGACTAATTGCGTTCTTTGGCGTGCGCGCGCGTGAGTGTTGCGTGCCGGGGCCGAGGTTATGTGGTAGAGGGGGGTCATGTAACAACCCTTCCTGAGGGGTGGTCATGTAACAACCCTTCCTGAGCGGGGGTGCTCGAAAGCGGGGGACACGATTCTCCTCCCGAAAAAACTCAGTGCATTCACTTTTGCCGCTTCAAGGAATCCAAAATGACCCAAAACTATCGTTTAACAATGTAGAACTTCTATTCAAAACAATGTCCGTCTTCTCGCATGGTGTTTGACAAAAGCAAAATTGGGAAACCACGTTGTTGAGTTACGCAAAAATGCATGTTGAAATCAACCTATTGAAAGTTCTCAGTAATACATCGTGGGTGCAGATGGACTTGCATGTTGAAATTTAACGGATCTCTAGTTTGCTCCAAGAGGGACTATGGATGTTTCGTATACTCTTCAGCAGTAACACAACACTTAAACTTCTAGACACTGTCCACCATTGTGGTCTTCGTATTGCTCTTGGTGCATTTCGAACAAGCCCGGTAGTCAGTTTGTATGCCGATCAGGTGTGTCCTCCTTGGCAGAAGGGAGAAACCTCTTGATGGGTACGTATGTAATGAAAATTAAAGCTATGCCTAACCATCCAGCAAATGGGAAATGTTTTTAACACACATATGTCAGACACTTTGATAACAAACCCAAGGCATCTCTTCCAACGGGATTAAGATGTAAACTTTTGTTTAATCTTATAGAATTTCATCTGCCACAAGTTTTTAATTTTGTATTTAGCAATAACCCGCCCTGGTTTACACCAGAGCCGATTATTATATTTGACCTTTGTCGTTTTGATAAAAACTCTACTTGTGATAGTGTATTCAAATTAACTTTAGAAAGATTTCCCATGAACATAAAAGGTTTACTTTGGTATTCACAGAGGGCTCCAAAATTGACAAAAAGGTTTGGGAAAAGTCCCTTTTTATTGCTCCACCTTAACTGAACGTTTCAGGCTAAGCGACGTGTGTTTTAGTTTTCACTGCAGAGTTATTCGCCATCCGTGAAGCTCTTAAATACATTCTACGTGTCGTTGTGGAGAATACCTTTTGTGTTCAGATAGCTTAAGTTCACTTCAAGCTATAAAACTCATGTATTCTAGTCATCATTTGGTACAAGACATCCAATTCTATTTAGAAAACTAACCTCTAAGGGATATATAAAAGAGTTTTGCTGGTTACCTGGACCGTGGGCATAGAGGGAAATGAACACGCTGATCGGGCTGCTAAGGAAGCTTCCCAGCGTCGCGACGTTGATTTCAATCTAGTTCCCGTTCCAGATTGTCAAGAGTGGATACAAGCAAAGATTGTTGGGTTTGCGACAAGCATCGTGGGATGTTTGCAAAATACAAATTGCATAGTGTGATGCCCACATTGACTAACAAAATTCGTCCACCTACGTCCCCGACTCTCACGTAGAGAAGAGGTTTGGGATTGTCTAGAAATTTGTATAGGCCATACACCCTAACACCACGATATCTCTTAACCAAGAAAAGGTTATTCCCATATGTGACACATGTGATGTACCTTTAACCGTGCATCATATGCTAGCAGAATGTGCCAATATGATGCTTGCGCACGCAATTTGATCTCTCCCAATCAATGAAGAACTTCTATCATATGATAACGGCGACAAAATTTCTAAATTTCTCATCCATAGTAATGTATTTTAACAAAATTTAATTCACATCTTACACATTTGTTTCTTTTCTTTTTTTTCATTTACAATACATACCCTTTTTTTTTGCTATTACTTTCTTCATCATCAATTTATTTTGTTATTTATACACTTAAAAAACAATCTAATCATCAACATATACCTGCATTCACTCTTCTCATTTCCTTTCATTCACAGGCGGCGCAATATGACCTAACCGGTTGAAGCGCCCTAGTTTTCTCACGTCGTCGTCGGGGTCATGTAACAACCCTTCCTGAGGGGGGTCATGTAACAACCCTTCCTGAGGGGGGTCATGTAACAACCCGCCGTGGCCGAGTTATGTGTTGAGGGAGGGTCATGTAACAACCCTTCCTGAGGGGGGTCATGTAACCCAAACCCGCTCATTACCCTAGTTAGGTGTGAACGCCGGACGTCTTGTGATAAATAAATAACATCAATAAGTCTACCCACTCAGTCACATAATTGTTTTATCGGTGGTGGACAATATATTTAAAGCCGGCCAATCCAACCCTGTTGGCATCATACATAGGTTTTAAATCGTTTTGATTTTGTTTAATTTTTTTAATTTTTTAAAATTATTTCCATCATTTGTATTTTTACCATTAAAATAAATAATTTGAATTTTGCTATTACTATCAGCACAATTATTTTAATTTCTTTTGTAGGCCTAAACTTAGAATACAACATAATCATCAAACACACCATAAACTCATTTAATAAACTTTTAATATCTCGGGGGCGCAATTACACCTACCCAGTTAAAACGCACTTGTTTCTCGTAACGCCCTGCACCCGTCTTTTTAATCTATGGGCCCGGGTAGATTTTTTGGCCCAGAGCGTGGCTCTGTTAGTTGTAAAGGCGATTTAAAAGAAATATTCCATCTCGCAATATCAGCTAGTAAGAAGGTAGAGCGATCTCTGGTGGTCGTCGTCGAAAGGGCTTCTCCCCCTTTCCCTCGCGACCTCCTCAGCAACGACGATCATGACATCACGAACGATGACAGAGACTTTGAAAGACCCGACGTGATAAACTCCCCTTTCCTCCCACTACCCGTGGCTGGTTTTTAACCAGCATGAGCCCCTCCTCCCCTTATCCCCCAGGCTAGAGTGGCGCAAAATGACCAAACGGTTTTCGTGTCCTTAATCCAAATAAACAAACAATTAATGAAAAGTTAAAATTTATCTACCAGTTAGTCCTCTAAGTAAATATTTACAAGGCTTCTGATTGTTAACTGCCCCTAGTGAAAACAAGTTATATGGGATTAAATCTACTTGCCACTTTAACTGGAGATTTAAATTTCCGGACCTAAGTCCATAACTGTATTTCATAGGGGACAATACATTTTAAGCCGGGTAAGCCAACCCTGTTGGTATCATACTAGTCTTTAATGGCGCTTTTTTTTTCTTCTTTTGTTTGTATTTAATTATACTTAGTAAATAGAGCCAGTTTTTATAGGTTCCTTTTTCATTTTT